>PVKA01008124.1:0-74449 GCA_004027165.1 Ctenomys sociabilis | reverse complement strand
CTCTCCTCCCTCTCTCTCTCTCTCTCTCTCTCTCTCTCTCTCTCTCTCTCTCTCTCTCTCTCTCTCTTTCTTTCTTTCTTTCTTTCTTCCATCTTCTGGTTCTCTTTCTACCGGCCAAAGATCTGTCACTTGATACATTTAAAAACAGTGGATTAGAGAAGAAAGTTTAGCTCTTCATGTTGATAATGAAGGGTCTTATTTCCTCCGTTTTAAGCATAGACTTTAAGTTACTGATGTGCAGCAAAGACAGAAGCCAAAACTCTACTCTTATTTTATATCCTTCATATCTAGTACAGAGTTTATACATTAGTAATAGTGAATCTACAGTGAATTTATGCTGAATCCATCTCTGTCCATAAAATCAATGGTGGCTTAGCTATCGACAAGATAGCTTAACTATCTGCATTTCTGCTACACCTCTGAGTTTTACAAGAATGACAGTGTGTGGCAACCATCAAGTGTGAAAGAATGCACCTGCCCCTTGTATAGAATTGTTATAGTTTGTGTGCAGTTATCTCCTCAAAGCCTCATGCAATCACAGGGCAGGGACTTCTAGAGTTTGAGATTAAATCTTGATTCATTGGGATTACAGGTCTTAGTACCGCTGGGATTTTGGGTGTGTTACACTCAGCTTGGTGTGGACACCCTGAATGTAACATAAGAGAGACAAAGAGACAGACTTCCTCTCTGTTACCACTGATGCTGTTTCTCCTCCATTTTGCTCTTTATTGTCACTGTGAAAGGTTGCTCTCTGCCACGTGCTGCTCTGTTGTGGAGCCAGCTGAATATGGACAGAAATCTCCCATAACTGTGAGCTAAATAAACCTTTCCTTCCTTAGTTTTTTGGGTGTCAGGTTTTTGTTCCAGCAATGACAGAATACCTGAGACAGAATTTGGTACCACAGCAGTGGGGTCATTGCAGTGACTAAACCTGACCATGTGGATTACAAGATTTTGTGAATGGTTTATGGGAAGAGATAGGAAAGGTTTGAAGATGTTGCCTACTTGTGAGGAGCTAGGACAGCTTTGGCTGCCCTGTTTGGGAGATTCTGCTCAGAACTCAGAAGACCAGCAGGCTCATAGAAAGCTGGCCTGTAAAGACCAGGCTGGGAGGTTTCTGCCGGGAAGAAGGACTGCATTGGTTGTTGGACTCCAGACAATGCCTGTTTTGGCTTGGCAAAAAGCCTTTCTGCACTTTGCTCATGTCCAGAGACTTTGTGTGAGACTGAGATTAAGCATGGAAGACTGATTAAAAAACTTTACAGCAGCCAAATATTAGGGCGGTAGCATGGCTGTTATTGGAGGCTTTTAGCCAGGTTTATGTTTCAAGATCAAAAAGCCCAGCAGGTGATTTAAAATGTTGTGAGTTTGGCCAGAAAAGAAGCACCAATAAAGCTGTGGACTTCAAAGATAGAGCTGAGAGGATCTCCATTGCTGGGAAGGCACAGGGAATGGAAGAACGGCCTGAGGGCATCACAAGAGGCAGCAGGTCTTCACCCTTTGCAGTCTCAGAATTGCAAAGTTCAGGGACTTTGCCTTGAGGAAAAGCTGACAGAGCCCCATGTTCTAGAATGGTAGTGCCAGCATGGAGAATTATGCCATGGACTTAGGGTCAGAGTGCTCGGCGATCCAGGCACTCAATCTCTATAGCCCAGAGAGAGGAAAGCCTAGCTACTGCTCCAGCTGGCAGCAGACCTTGGCATCATCCACGTGGCACTGATTTTAGGCACATGAAGAATGCTTGGCTTCCGAAGTTAAGAAGGCTTCCACCTATATTTAAAAAAAAAAAAAAAAAAAAAAAAAAAGAGGCATGGGAGGCCAGGCAGTGTGCCCCAGAGAGAACAGTGTGTGAAGCTGTGAGAAGCCTATTCAGTGGAAACCCCAGAAATTTAGAAAAGCCAGGGATGTGGCTCATCTAAAGGAAACTGCAAGGAGGGGGCAAAACTGGCCTAAGAGAAAAGCCATGGAGCTACCACCACAAGTGCCATAAGGGTGGAGCCACATGGAGCTCACAATTTGCCATAGATTGTTTTGGATGTTCCACAAGGACCTATAGGATTTAATGTTTGCCCTGCTGGAGTTTGGAGTTGTGTTGGTTCCAATGCTTGGTATCCTACTGTGTATACCTTTTGGAATGGTAGTGTTTGTTTTGTGCCACTGAATGCTGTAAGTGCTTAACTTTTCTTTTGTGTAGGGGCTCACGCTAAGAGTTTCCCTTAGATCTTGGAGGAAACAAGGGACTTAGACTTTTCAGCAGCGCTGAAACCATTGGGACTGTGGCAATTCTTGGAGATGAACTAAAATGTCATCGGTATAAAGAGATATGCATGAGCCTTTGGGGTGGAATGTTATGGTTTGTGTCTAATTGTCCCCCTATTAGCCTCATGCAGTCATGGAACAGGGACTTCTCGAGTTTGATTAACTCATGATCCACTGGGATTATGGGTCTTAGTACTGCTGGGATTATGAGTGTGAGTGTTACATGCAGCCTGTGGCAGATAGCTTGCATGCAGCATCAGAGAGACACACTTCCTCTCTGTTGCCATTGTTGCTGCTGCTCCTGTCTTGCTCTCCTGCTTTTTGCTGCCACCATTAAAGGTGTGCCGCTCTGCCTCGGAGCCAGCTGAGTATGGACTGAAACCTCCAGTAACTGTGAGCTAAATAAACCTTTCCTTCCTTCATTTTGGGTGTCAGGTATTTGTCCCAGCAATGACAAAAGGATAACTGAGGCAAGAATGCTTGTTGGAATGTACAATTTGTCAAAAAAAAAAGACTTATGGACTCATGTGAAAAACCAATTGATTTGCTACTTGTTGAAACTGTAGGATTTTTTTTTCTTTTAGAAAAGTCATTGTTGCTGGACATTGTAGCTCGTGCCTGTCATCACAGCACTCGAGAGGCTGGGGCAGAAGGGTCGGTGTGAGTTCCAGTCCAGCCCGGGCTACCAAGTGAGTTTACTGCGTAGTGAAATCCTGTCTCAAAATGACAAAAGGAAGAAAAGAATAGTGATCGTTCTGTGGCCCTTCCACAGTATGGGTAGATATCACACCCACGGAAGTAACAAGTGGTATGAAGGGTCAATGATCAAGACTCATGCAAAATGATCAGTTTAATAAAATTTCCCCGGCAGAAAGACAAAGATCATACAAAACTATAAAAAGCATTTCTGCGCACAAAGCAGATGTGGCATTTTTATGATTGTATTCACTATTTATCAAATTCATGCCAGATTTAAACCTTATCTTAGACTTTGTCCCCAGTCCATTTTCAATTACAGAACACATAGTTTACTATTAAGATTTTGCTTTTGAATTGTGTAAAAGTTCTCCTCCTCACAAGGAATGCAATTATTACATAATATAAATATATACCAATAAAAGTAGCAACTAAAAATATGAGAGTTTAAATAATGTATGGTGATACTGATGCAGGGAACCTCCAAATGACACAGGGAGAAAACCTTATCTCCCAGCCTAAAAGGTACCTGGGATAAGTTCATGTTCTCTAAAACTGAAGAATGAATTTTAGGAACAAATCAAGGCTATGAGCAGAATATATTTATTGAGGGAAAGAAAGCTCCTGTCTTAGAGAGGGACAAGAGAGGGGTTCTGAGAGGGTTGTCCCCAGCTGTCTTTTCCAGGGACTTTTATAGAAGAAAACCATGGGGTGAGGGGAGTCTAAGGTAGTGAGGACATAGGAACTCACTTAGATGGGCATGAGGTGGGAAAAACGATGGTCAACCCATGAGGTTATAAGCACCATTCCTCAGGTAAAATTGATTAAATCCACTACTACATGGGAAAACAAGTCATGTAACAAGTAGGCATGAATACAGGACAGGGTCTCTTCCTGTTTGGGGTTAAGCTAGCGACTAATTTGGGCTCTTTCAAGGTGATTGATACCTGTTTGGAATATCAATCCCTGATGCCCATCCTTAGGGAAGTATGTAGCTGTATTTGTTTCCTCTTTTGTCCTGAGGTCTGGCTCATAGCCACCAAGTTGCAAAGTCACGTTGTCTTCCATCTTGTCTCGAGGGCCCAGGCCTGTCTGACTGTCTATATTTAAAAGTCTTCAATCTTAATAGGTTATTAATAAATTTTTAAGATGTTCATTTTGTTCTATTTTTAAACATTTAAATACTTATCAGCTCAGTCTTATGAACAGAAAAGCACACTATAAATCTCGAAAGAAGGAATCACTATGTTTGGTATGATCTCAAACTACCATGCTAAATGTTTGGGTGAGAAAAGAGGATAACTCTCCACAAGTTGCAATCAAAATATATAGTGAGTGATGAAATGAAAAGCATCAAATTTGATGATAACAATATGTATTATAACAATGATGAGGGCCAGCCAAATAGCTCAGCAGATTAAAGCACCTGCAAGCAGGAGCAGTGGCCTGGGGTTCAATCCCTAGGCCTGCCCTGACGGCCCCACCCCCAAGGTGCACTGAGACACAGTGAGACTGGGCGTGATGGTGCGTGCCTATAATCCCAGCTCTTGGGAAGCTGTAAACAGGTGAATCACTAAGATCTAATCTAGTAGTGAGACCTGAAAACCCTGTGGACCCTTCCCTAAAACATATAAAAAACAAAAAAACCAAAAGAAAACCAATGATGGTTAGTTTTCTTTTCTTGTCTTCAAATTCTAACACAACTTTTATTGTTATGTTCCTTTTTTTTTTTTTTTTTTTCATTTTAAAGAGGAAAAAAAAAAGTGTAACAAGAACAAAGACAGAAACAAAGCAACATGAAACAATAAAAATGGTATGGAATTTCAAAACAGTAATAGAAAATTGACAAAGGTTGCTATATTATGTATTATCATCTAATTTTCTGCTCAGATTACCATCTATAGGCATGCAGGTTTGGCCAAACAATTAAAGAATAACTCTTCATTTTAATTAAACAATAACTATTTCAATATGCCTTAATTTTTTCTTTGTTTTTTCAAAATTCATTTTATTATTATTATTTATTTATTTATTTTCTGTATTTTAGGGAAAGGACTACAGGGTGTTCAGGGTCTCACTACTAGATTGGACTCGTAGTGATCCACCTGCTTACAGCCTCCCAAGAGCTGGGATTACAGGTGTGCGCGACCAATCCCAGTCTCAGCCCATCCTAGGGGCAGAGCTGGCAGGGCTGGCTGGGGGATCATATCCCTAGCCCCTGCACCCGCTTGCAGGCACTTTAAATCACTGAGATATTTGTTAAAATTTATTTTAAAGACAGTACAATGATAATAGATAAGACATTAGAGAAGATACACATTTAAAAGAACAAGAGAAAAGATATTCAACTATGGTTGTTAATTGCACATTGCTCTCCTCAAGGTAGTTGCTCAGATTATGGATACTTGTTTTTGTTTCTTTATTCTTTATATTAAAGATGTCTTTTTTTTTTTTTTATGGAACTGGGGATTGAACTCAGGTCCTTGTGCTTGCCAGGGAAGTGCTTATTCCGCTGAGCCATCTTCCTGGCCCTTTCTCTTTAAAATAAAATTTTAAAAATATTTATCATAGTAAAAGATACATACACAATAGTTCCCCTCAACATAGCTTCTTTACTTCAAATACACACCTGTTGTCATTTTTGCCACTTTCTGAAACAGTTCTGGAAGTTTATTTTGACTTGAATTTGAATTTGAAGAATATTTTAAATCAATTTTCAAAACTTAGGGGCAGTTAAAACAGCAACTGAACACAGTCATGAAGGAGGACTTCCAGAGCTGCTTCAGAAAGGGGCAAGGAGAAATGGTAGAAACTGAAGGAAATACTGAAAGACCTCCATCTTTATGGAAGAAGAATTAATAGTGCCAAGACCTCTCTGCCACCCACAGTGACCTAAACATTCAGTGCAGTCCTCATCAGAACACCAATGGCTTTCTTTATATAGCTAGGAAAAGCAATCTTACAATTTACTATTGGGAAACACAGAAGGCACTGGACAGCCAAAGCAAAGTTGGAGGCATCATAATGCCTAACTGCGAAACATACTGCAGAGCTATAATAACCAAAACAGCATACTGCAGCATACACACAGACACCCAGACCAATGTCACAGAATAAAAATCCAGAAATAAGTCCACACACAGAGCCAAATGCTTATTGGCAAAAATGCCAAAAAATATATTGAAGAAAGCATTACCTTTTACATAAAGGTTGCTGGAAGAATGGGATATCCACACACAGAAGTGTGAAACTTGACCCCTATTTCTTGTCATATACATTAAAAAAAATTCCCTCAAAAATGAACTGAAGGCCCCAATACTACATCTGATTTTCCTAAAAGAAAACATTAGAGGTATTTTAATATATTGACACAGGAAATTATTTTCTGGGCAGAACCCCAAAGCACAGGAAACAACAGCACAGGTTAACGAACAGAATTACAGCAAATTAGAAAGCCTTTGTATATATTATTAATTTCTTATCATCTTGCTTTGAAATTCTGTTTCATATTTTTAATTCTCTTTAAAAGTAAAAAAAAAAAAAAACATGATAGAATGAAGAGACAAGAGACTGGGCAAAACATGGCCAGCTATTTATTTTACAAAGAGTAAATGTCCAGAATTTATAAAACATTCAAAGACAATAGACAGTCAAGTAATACAATTGAAGTGGGCAAATGACCTAAATAGATATTTCTCAAAGGAAATATAAGTGGCAAATAAATATGTAAAATTATCTATATCATTAGTTATCAGGTAAATGCACATCAAATTACAGTGAGATGTGCCGCCTCCCTTTAATTAGAATGACTGCTATAAAAGGAAACAAAAAGAGAAAAATAAAAAATACAGATGAAGAGGCAGAGCAAAAGGAGGCTGTGCATTAGTAGTGCCATGTGAGGGACAGGAGAGGGCTCCTCAAAATATTCAAAACAGAATGACAGTATGATCCAGATATTCCACCTATAAATATATATCCTAGGAAAATGAAATCAGGACATGACGGAGACCCCTGTGTACCCATGTTTATTGTATCTAAGCTAATAGCTAAGATAAGGGATCCACATGGATACTCATCAACAGGTGAGTGGATAAAGAAATACGGAATTTTTACACAGAAACAAGAACGAATTAACTATTGGTAGCAAAAATTGGAATGAACTGAGGGATATAATGGTAAGCAAAAGAAGCAGACACAGAAGGGGTTAAGTGTTCCACACCTTATCTCATGTATGGAAGCTAGAGAAGTTCAGCCAAATATAGGTTACCAATTGCGGGCAACTGGGAAAAACAGTGACAGAGGGGTGGGGGTGGTGGAAGAAGGGTGGTTGAGTATGATCAATGCCTCATTTATGCACATATGCAAATATTTTCAAATTCCATTAATACATATAATTTAAATGTATTAAAATTCAAAAATTATTTCTTAATTACTCTATTAAAAGTCAGTGTAAGGCTTTTACTCTCTTAGTAGGTTTCAGTTTGTTATAATCTACATAAAATGAATTCAATAAAGGTGGACTCAGCTATAGATATTTGAAGAAAAAATACTTAAGTGTAAATTACATCTGTCTTCTCTTGAATGGTAAATGGCGTTGGCTTTCTTTTCATTGAAATAGTTGCCTACTTCTGTTTAAGGTATGACTGTAATAATTTTACAAAAAATATCAAGTGCAATGTAGACAGGAACTAGTTTCCTATTTCCTTTAGCACTGCTTGATCTCTGAATTCAAAAATTTATCTTCATTTTCTTAGTCTTTTCTTTCAACTTGCTCTCAAATAGAACTGCAATTGTTATATGTTTTCAATGAGTTGATGGCCATCTAAATCTAATGTTTTAGATAAAATTGTTTTATATTAAAAATGATGGGGTATGTTGACTATTCGTGTTTTAGCAGTTACTTGGCAAAGCTGTCACATTCGAGTCTCCATTGACAATCACAGGAGGTAAACGTGTCCTGCACTTAATTTGTCCTTAGGGATTAGAGACTGACTTTCAACAAACCAAAACCTGACAGAGGAATGATGCCTTTAAAGTATGCATAAGAAGACCCTTCAAGAAATGAAAAATGAAACAAAAATCTCTAATCCATCTGGGTAAGGATATACCATACTGTATTTTCCATATGGTGAGTGAAAGAACAAGCTACTTTAGGGATTACTGTATTTTATAGGTAGGTTTTATCTTCTCAGTACTTCTCCACAAGGTTGCTAGTAGATATTTCCAAATATAATAACTGGGAGTAACAGAACTTGCACATGTCATTGATCACAGATGTCACTTTTTAGGATATCTTAGCAGAGTTCAAAAATAGCTACATGGATTTCCTGTGCCTTTATCTAAAAAGCTCTCAGCTTTTTGTAAACTACACAGGAGTGAGTCAACAGTAGCAGATTTGGCAGTGCTATAAACTTTCTCCATTAGAGAATTTCCCATCACATCTACAACTTCAAAAATCTTAAACCATAAAGTACCAATATTTGAAGAAAGCCTCTTGCTTCCAAACATTATCAGAACTTTATTAAGAATTCACATTTTTTTCTGGAGAAAAATCCAATATTTCAAGAATCTCATTTCTCCCACTTCACTGTCTATTCAATTCTTCGGTGACTGTGGTAGCATAATGATTCCACAACTTTATTTCTTTCATGATTAGCACATGATGTCCTTTTTCTCACTTGCCCTGCAAACTCTGAATCATGGATTAGTGTAGTCACTTGTCTTCATTTTTTAAATTTTATTTTAGCACTTTCGGTTGTGCCAGAAAAAAATCACTCAATATTCTCTTCTTGGAACCCAAAATCCAATGCTATAAAAATTAAACTGCTCATCTTTCTCTTGCTACCTGTATTTTCTCCTGTAGTTCATGCCATGTCAATAAACAGTGCATTGTTCAACCAATTTGTCATCCATAGTACATTTCACATACTCATTCATTATTGAGTATAATTTATTCTTCCTTAATAGTTTTTGAAATTATTTTCTTCTCATAATTCCTACTACCAATAATTAAAAAAAACTCTCATATTTATCATGCTTTAATTGCTGCAAATATATTCAACCTAGATGAATTTTTATCTAATTTTACCCTCTCCCAATCTGTGCTTACTGAGATATTTTCAAAAATTCTGATCTTTTATGCTTTTCTTCTTTTTGATATATCCATCAATTTTTTTTACCACTGTCAGGGTAGAAACATGCTCCTTAGTATAATCTTGAAGGCATTTTGTGATGTGGTTTATGCTTACATAGTTCTCTCTTACTGAACCATTGAAGTTCTTTGAATTTATAAATAATTTTTATATTTCCTTCCTATGCTTTATCAACTTTCTTCATTCATAAATCATACATTTCTGAATATCATAAATATATGGTATTTCCTTTAAGCATCAGCTCAGGTGCTACCCCATCCTGACTATTCTTACCTTACCTTTGGCCTCGAATACCTCAACTCAAAGCCTATCCAACACTATATCTTGTACTCAGAAATGTTTATTGAACAAATACACAAAGAATTTATTAAAGTGTAAACATACAAGCTGAAGAATGCTCACCCAGGACTCATAGATCTTTCTTTTGGGGAAAACACAAGGATTAGGGATAAGAAGGGCACAAAAAGATTTACTTGAGAGTAGTAGCCTAATTGCTAGGATATAAAGACATGCTAATATCTTAGTCAAGATTTCAGGTCTGGAGTCAGGCTTACAAAGCCCACATCCTACTGTGTCTCCCTTTCTTTCCCTCCTCATCTGTTAAGGGAAACTAAGACTATTTCTACTGCTTCGTTCCTGTGTGTTAAATAAATCCATATGCATTAAATGCATATACCATGTCCAGCACACACTAATACTCAGTCAAAATTGGATTTTATTTTTTTCTCAACATCTTAATCCTGGCATGATGATAACAAGAAACTTTTGCAGAAATTGAATTGTTTTACAAAAATAACAATGAACTCCCAGGTGACATTTTTATGGATTACTTCAGAGAAATGTTCTGTAAAATGCAAAAAGAATAAGTTATAGTTATATTTTTCGGGGGGTGGTTGTGTTACAGAAAACAGACAAAACAAGGGAAGAAACAGCACCAAGAAAGTTACGAGGGAGTTTATTCCATGGAGGCCTGACTGGAACCTCTCCCAAGGCTTTGTTGACACCCATGAGTTTCTAGGGCAGGCCAGGGGGAAAGCACAAAGGCAGGCTGGGTACACTGTGATTGGAGAGTAGAGTGACATCATGGGTTGCCAAGGGAGTGCTATAGTTGACCGTGTCAACTTGAGAAGTCTAGATGTTTGACTAAGTAACTTGGCAGTTCTACACCCTGAAGAGTGCAGGGCATCCCCTTCTACAAGGGTGTTGTTCATGGTGTTGATTTGAGGAATTTAGAGTTTAGCTGAGTGACTCAGCAAAAGGCCAGGTCCTCACTTTGTAAACATCCCTATGCTGTGCTAAGGGAGGGCGCCCGGATGGTGAGAGGGCTGCACTTGCCCTAGAGGGTGGCAGCTGGTTTGTAATATGAAGAAGAAGAGGCTTTCCCCCGTAATTTTTGCTATTATTGCTTTTTCTGTCTTCTGCTACTTTGAACTGTTGCTGCTCAGCCATGCTACCCTGCCTGGGAGTCAGCTGAGTATGGACCAAAACCTCCACAGACTGTGAGCTAAATAAACCTTTTCTACCTTAATTTTGGGTGTTGGGTATTTTGTCTCAGCAACAAGAGAAAAGTAATTTAGTGGGTGTTTAAATGTCTCAAGTTACATGGGTTAAACAAGCTTGGGTCACACAAAGGCAGCAAAGCCATCATCGGGCTTTTCAGACATGTCATCTGATGTTGGTGGCTTTCTTAGTGGGCTTTCTTTATAACTCTAATTTATTCCTCAGCTGAATCCCTTGTCTCAATTAGGAGTATGAGTCAGCCTCAAACAACTAGTGGGAAGTGCTTTATGTGCAAATGTGCACAGATCTGGCTGCTTACAACTAAATCCATCGCTTCTCTTCCATGTGCTCTGCACATCTCTTACTCACGATGCAAGAATGAATGTACCACAAGAGGCAAGGCCTTCATTTCTGGCTCTGGTCTCTTTAAAAATTTATTTAGCACAGGGTGAGCAGGGTCTGCAGGGTCTCACTATGTAGACTGGACTCATAGTGATCCTCCTGTACTTAGTCTCCCAGGTGTTGGGATGACAGGCCTGCACCACCGTGCCCTCAGTGTTCTGGTTCCATCTTGTTGCCTATAATTTGTGCAAATTTTTTCAAGTTAGACAAATTTGGTGTTGTTTAATTTTAGGTAGTTTCTTTATCTGTGAGGATATAATTTCTTAAAACTGTATTTATTTATTTGGTACAGTTTCCCTATGCAGCTTGGACTCATAGTTACCTTCCTGTCTCAGGCTTCCCATTGGGGAATTACAGGCATGCACCAGCATGCCCAGTTTTGGCACCGGGACAGCCTTCTTGGGCTTTTGGGGCCAGTGTGGCATGGTACAGTGGATTAAACTTGGGTCCCTGTGCTTATCAGGCAGGCCCTTATGCTGCTGAGCTATCTCCCTAGCCCTGAAACTCTCCATGAATTTCTCCATATTTAGTTTCTTCTCATTGTTATGCTGTCAGCCTTGTTTCCACTTTCTTGAAGGTATCTTCTCAGCTAACTTGTATGAAGTAAGTTGCTCCCTCTTTTACCTATGTTGCTTTTTCATGAGGTTGGTTATTTTCCTTCATAATGCTCATCAATATTGATAATATTCTATTCCATTTTTCTCATTTACTCTTTATCTTTGCTTTTAATCTATGATTTATAAATTTTGGGCCCTCTTCATTTATTGTAAGTATAGTGTCTGATGTCTTACAGTTAGTCACTAGCACGGCCTGTAGCTTTGACCTTAAATGAAAGTTCTTAGAGTTGGAGATGGTAGTTGTTCCAGATACTTACTTCTGCATAACAAATCATGAAAACCTTACTGGTTTAAAACAACACATCATCATCTTCTCTAATGACTCTGATTTTTCTGGATTCTAATCGTCACTGAACATTTGGAAATGCTGAAGTCCGGGGACTGAGTCTCTATTCCCCTGAAGGCACGCTGAGCTGGATGTCTAACTTCTGTACATAAACTTCCAGAGATAGGTGCCCTTGTTACATGATTGTCCACTAATTCTAGCAATGAAATCCCTTAAGTAGAGTGACAGATAGATGTCCACGGAGTCTGTCATTATGCTTGTCATAGGTAGTACAATAGTTTCTCACTGTGTCCTCGAATCAAATCTTTGTACCCTAAATTCCATTTTCCGTACAAGCAATAGTACCATATTTTAAACATTAATCATGCCACGTAAGTTCTCTATGTAAAATGGTTTTCACTGATGATTAGAAGAGACAAATCTGGGGCCGGGGAGATGGCTCAGTTGAATGAGCACTTCCCTGGCAAGCACAAGGGCCTGAGTTCAATCCCTGGTACTGCCAAAAAAAAAAAAAAAAAAAAAAAGAAAGAAAGAAAATCTCAGAATGCTGCCAGATTTACTCGACTTGGGCCTCTGATACTCTTCTCCCCCTGGTCTGGCTCTTGCTACCGCTTGCGCATCTCGAGGAGCGGGCTGTTGAGTGACACATGGACTTGCACACCTGCCGCCACCACATTGGTGCAGGAGAAAAGAAACAGCCACTCTGAGTTGAAATTTGTCATTTTTTTTCCTTTGGACAACAAAGAAAAGTGGGCAAACAGCCATTATCTATCTCTGTAGAGTGGTTTATGTTTTCTAGATCTATTATTTTATTCATATTTTGTATGAGACAAAACACCAGAAATACTAAAATTATCTAAAACAGATGTGCAAACAGCCTGGATGAAGGCTGAGGCACAGGTTGCTCTGCTCCTTGCAGGCTTCCCTCCCCCTCCCCACTATGCATGGTACGTGTGTTTGTTCTGTGTGAGGAGGGTGCTTTTGCCATTCAATATATAATTTAATTGTTTAATGAAGCCATTTTAATCCTTGAAGAAAGTAGTTTACTGTAACCTTTATATTTCTGTAGTTAATACAGCAAGCTTGGATGGAAACAGCCCTGTCTCTGTCAGCCCAAGGAGAGTTGAAACAAACATCTGTTTCCTGCCCAATCAGCTCTTCACAGAAACCAGGTAGTTTCTGTAATTGGCCAAAGTCAGGCATTGTAATCCAAATTTGCTGAAACCATTTGCATTTTATAACTGTTCTCCCTTGCCTGCATTTTTCATGGAAAAATATATCCATGTCAGGCAACGAAATTCTCTAAAACTCTGCCCTCCAAGAGTGAGAGGTTCCATAACTCTAGTCAAATACATATGAAGCTGGGAGGAGCAGCACAGGAGATTTCTGTGATGTGACCAGCCTTAGAACTCTACAGGAAAGAGCACTAAAACTGATCAAGATCTCCCTCTTTTCCTTTTCCTCCTCCAGCCTGCTTGAAGAAAGTTTTAGTGATCTCCGTTAAGATAAAATACTTGATCTTCTTCCTGCTGAGTATTGATTCCCAGATGTGCTCAATGATGATTTAACAAGAAAAATGTGTTTCGTTGTGAATCCGGCTCGTAGGGCCTTGCTGCTGTGAAACGAAAAGGTGCAAGGTGATTATCTCTGACCAGTGGACTCTTAAGAGATTATCCTGCTTCTATTTTAATCTTTCTTGTAATCCTTTTTCAATCAAGTATACTTTGTGTAAAGAAACTGCATGGATTATACATGAATATGATTCGGTGTTGATTTACATTTGCCTATATGAGTCTTCAGATCAAGGGGAATATGTAGAGATTGAATATTTGAGCAATTTATATTATCCACTCAGGATTAAGAATTGCCTATTTAACTGTACCATTATCGTAATTAATATTAGTAATTAATATTCATATCAAATTGAAGTGTTGTTAGAAAGCAAGCACATTTACTAATCATAAATCTCTCAGTTCATGTTCAAGGACCAGACAATTTAGCTGGCACTTCAGGGCCACCGAAAAATGTCTCCCTCACTTTCTCCATCCACGGGATGGGAAAACTACCCACACTGCATAGTTTTAATTTCTCCATATGCATGCCAAGATTGTACTTTGCTGCTTAACAGTGATTTACTCAATATTTTTTAGGTGTCACACCATAGCACATTGAGCATGCTGCATAAAATACTATACCAACAGTTTCTCCTGAGCACCTCTATCAGCTCTTCTTCCTCTGGCTGCAGGAAGAGGTTTCTACTTTCCTTGCTAGGTGCAGCCCAGCCTAGGGAGGGTACTGCTTGCTTCCTGGCCTGGGGCTTCTCTGACCCAGGATGTTCTTGCAAATACCACCTAAAGTTTTAAATTACAGCTGAATTGTTTAAGATTCATGATAGGTATAGAAGGAAGTTCCTCTTATTTCTTGGCCTTCTGTTACTCCATGATCTCTCTGGTATCATTCCATATAACCTGTTAACTTTAAATTAATCAGAATGATGGGGTATTTATTTATTTTGCTTTCAGCCAGAAGATATTCCTTGGCGAGGGCTATATGCATTACTCCAAGCAGATGCTTTTCCATGGTGAAAATTTGCCATACTTTGGATATGGATTTAAGTTTTATACTTTAGTGTAAGTTTTTTTTTTTTTTTTATGTGTCAAAACAATGCTTGTTGTTGTGCTGTGAGCTTCCATGTGACTCTGAACTTTACAAGCTACAAAGAGGGAGGTCAGCAAAGACAAAGAAGGGCTGACCATGGTTAAGCTCATGGATTCCTGGGTTTGAATTCTGACCCTGATACTTACAATCTTGTACACGCTCCTTAATCTTTCAACACTTGAATTTTCCCATTCATGAAGTGGAGGAAGTAGTGATCACCTTACAGAATTACTGAAAAATATAAGGTACATTAGCATTCAAACTACTTCAGTGAAATATAACTTTTTCATCATGTCTTGTGCACCACATCTCTCTTTTAACCCAGGATCCTTACTTGGATCCTAATAGCCATCTTATTCTACTTGCGATTTATTTCTCTCTCATGTACTCTGGGTCTTTACTCTTTAGACAGTAATTGCAACATGACAGGGGACATCCTGTCCTCACCAAAGCCCCACTCTCCTCCCCATGAGGACCACACAGCTAGACTGAATTCCCCAGTCCACTGCTAGGGAGGCCACATGTCTGAGCTGTGGTCAGTGGAATGTTGGCGGAGTGGATACATGTCCTCTGGGCAGGGCTTGTGAATATCTCCCAGGAGATCTTATGAACTCTATTTTCTACCAAGCTTCTTTCTGCAGATGATACAGAGGCTTTGGTACCCAGGATAGGCAGAGTCACAGAATTTGACCATATTTCTAAGTGATTTTATGGAGCTCTACCTACCAACCAGTGATGGCCACATTGACTTTTTCCTGCAGAACGTGAAGTTCTATAGGCTGAAGTCAGGGGTGTTGTAGTCCATCAGTCATATCATTGCCTTAGCTGTTGTACTCCATAGAGAAGAACATACATCTGGCTGGCTTGTTCTCTTGTACCAAAACAGTGCCTGGCATGGGGAGGACACTGAACATATTTGTTAATGAATACATATGAATAAGTTTCATCAGTTGTTTCTCTTCAGCTTTGCAGGAGTAGATACCCTTTGAATGCAAAATAATGATATTAGAATTACAGAAGTTAATAATTGCCTCAAGCCATATTCTATTTCCAAAGTATCTGTTTTCCAGAAACAATCCTTTTCAAACTTTTTTTTTTTTTTTTTTTTTTTTTTAATTTGGAGCAGGGCCTCACTATGCAGCTCAGCCTCATACTGATCCTCTTGTCACAGCCACCCTAGTGCTGGGATCACAGGCTTCTACCTCCATGCTCAGTTTTGGTGGCTGGCAGGGATACACCTGGGATTTAGGGACCAACACGGTATGTGGTACTAGGGACCAAACCTGGGTCCTTGCCCTTGCCAGGCAGGCACTTAGTCCCCTGAGCTATCTTCCTGGCCCACTGTTCCTCAAGCTTTCATGTGCTTACAAACTTCCTGAGTTTGTAAGCTTCTTATCCTGTAGCTCTGGGATGTGCCCTGAAATTCTGCATCTCCAGTAAGATTCAGGCAGTGCCAATGCAGTGCCCCTCAGGCCACACTCTGAGCAGCAGGACTCTAGAGAAGTATCTCCCCAAAACGCATCAGAATTATCTGGGAACACCATCAGAACACAACCTCCTGGATTCCCCGATTCCACTACTAAAGTCTAATTAGTAGTTCTGGTATAGGGCCCAGAAATTTGCATTTACTAAACCAAAAGAAGATTCAGATATAGATTGTTTGCAATCATGCTATAAAAAATCTTCTATATCTTTGCCTCATCAATTATCACTTCTTTGTCTGTGTTTTGACTTTCCATTTTCCTGGAGAGTTTCTCTACATGTGTCCCTTATTTGTTTATAAACACTTAGATAGCACTTAAAATGTGCCTGGCACTGGCCTGTGTGTTTTATATATACCAACTGATTTACTTCTCGCCAAAAGCCCTCCCTTAACTGCAGATAATGTACAGAGAGGTCCAGTTAGTTGGCCAAGAGCTCAAGCAGTAACTGATAGGCTCACAGCTCAAGTCTAGGTAGTGCGACTCCAGACTTCTTACACCCGGATAATAGTTTATGTCGCATCTCAATCAAACTCACAGATTTAATTTAACACTTACTTGATTCTCACTAAGATTTGACTGGGCCACTTTCCCTGATAATATTGTTTAAAAGGATAGTAGCAAGTGTATGATAATAAGAGCTTTGAATAAGATGCTGTTGCCTTACTACAATTATCACTGTCTATCAAGTAATGCTCAGTCCAAGGAAAGAGCCAGCAAAGGAAATAAGCTTTCTTACTATGCTAAGGCAGCCTGAGAAAGGGTCCTGTGCCTTTGTCTTCATGACCCCAGTTGCCAGCACAAGGCAGGGCACATGCAGAGGGGCCAAAACCACTACTGATCCCTGAAGATCCAGTTCCCAAGGCCTTGTGCAGCTGGGGACTTTCTATACTCACTAAGCGAAAAACAGTGATAGAGGCATAGGTCAAATCCTAGTCTTCAGTTTTTATTTTCATTGTCATCTCTCGCCCTGTGATACTCACTTTGGTTTCTCTATGCACTTATGCAGTCAACATAGTCTGAAGTGTTCAGTGGATGAAACGCTACACTTGACTCTAGGAAGATGAAGGCAAAAGCCATCTCCTGTCTGCTTGCAGGTTGTGAAAACAATGGATAATGTATGTAACTGTGCTACAATGTTTTGTGATATAGTTGACTTAAGTAAAAAATGTCTTATAAAACTTTTACTTCTTTTGTGAAGTGAAGTATTTTTATGCGGCCCGGGCTTCGCTTGAGCTTGCTATGTAGCCAAGCCTGCCCTTGAGTTCTTAATCTTTCTGCCTTAGCCTTTCAGGTACTTGGATTATAAGTGCGTATCACACCTCTCAGCTAACATATACTGTCCAAAGTGCTTTTAAAGAAATGTTTTATTTAAACATCCAAACATAGCAAATAGGCAGATATTATTATCCACATTTTATAAATGCAAGACTTTACCAAGGCTTATAAATATACCAAGTACATAATATTTGTCTACTGAGTCAATAAGCTTTGTTTAATGCTAGTACAATATGGGATGGTATCTACTTTCTTAACCATATTTTCGTTACTGTGACGGAGATATTATAAATGGTATATTTCACAAATTCTGTAGCTTAAAATCGTTTAGGAAGCTTTTCAAAAATTCTTAATGCTTAGATCACAATTAAATGACAATTCTGAGGGTAGGGTAGGACGTCAGTACTTCTAAAGATTTTTCAGGTGATGAAATGTACTGTTAAGGTGGAGACCACTGTTATAAAACTGTAATGCACTGTACTGATATAAGATGTGTTTTATCAACCTAAATATTTTTAGAGAATAAGTTTCCAACATAAAAACTAGAAGACATGTGGATACTCCAGCGAAGTCATCCTATATTGCTATGTGGACATAGGCACTGGCTGCGTTAGTCTCTGAGCAGGAAGTGATCATCTATACCCACAAGGTGGGCACTTTAATCTTTAGCTCCACATTTATCTCCTATAAAAATGTCTAGATTTTGTCAGATTTCAGGGGCACCAGGGAAAAAGATGTATTTGTACACTTGAATCCTGAGAGTTAAGGCCTGGAGACCTTGTTTGAGCAAATAAAGTGAGTGTGCATAGTGCAGTCCTCCTGTCCTAAGCAGGGATGTGAACAAGGTTGGAAGAGGTGGGGTTAGTTGTTTTCAAAAAGGAAATGAGGTACAAAGTCAATTGTAGTGCAAAATGCCAAGAATTTCAAATTTGTTCTTTCTTTTTTTTCAGGGGCTGAGTGTCCAGAATTGAACCCAGGACCTCACGCAAGCCAAGCAGACACCATATGACTGGGCTTAGTGCTTCACCCTTAAGAATTTTACATTAAGTCATACCTAATAGCTCAATACTTCCATATCATTATTTTATTATTAATGGGAAGAATACTTTCTTAACAAGCTTGTGAAAACTAAATGATGTATTAAGTTCCTTGGATCTATTAACATTTAAGATAATAGTAGATCTTATTGCTGCTGATATAGTTTTCATGATAACAGTTCTATGACACTCTTCAATCTTCACCCACACATGTAGGCCATGGGTTCAATACGTAGCACAAAGAAGCATGAGACTAGTCTTTTGTGAAGATATCTAGTTTTCAAGCATAAGTAGCAGTGTTTCCTTTATTTTTTCTTTTTCAGTATCTTGAGAAGTTGCTTCAAGGCTGATTCTTACAGCCATATTTTCTCCTGGTTTTGTTTTGGTGTTTTGAAAAGGACTAAGGCATAGAAAGAAGACGAATCAGACAGACTAAGGAAGGATAGGGTACTCAGGGCTGCTGGGATAGGAACGATGAACATAAAAAGAAAGACATATATATGTGTGTGTGTATATATATATATATATATATATATATATATATATATATATATCTGTATATATAAAATTGCATAGATATACAGCTACTTTCTCTTAGTTCAATGAGAAGAAAGTTTTGAACTAGTAGTGTTTAGACAAGATATCATGTCTGCATCTTGTACTATGAATAACTACTATGAAGACAATATGCAATGTATTAATTATTGTAACTGTCCTACTAACCTGTTTTGAAACTGTCTCATTGCTATTTCTCTCTCAATAAAATTAATAAAAAAACAGAGATTGTTTTTCTGACAGTGACCTCAGAGGAGGATGAGACCATAAGAAGTTCAAAAGAGAATAGGAGAGATGAAACCTGTATGGAAAGACCCCAAGGGAGACCACATTTGGCTTGAAGTTTAAGATACTAACCAAGATGTGCCTGATCTGAGTGGTCTGTTGTGATGTCATAACTGGAAAAAGCCCCTCTCTCAATAAAGACTGAAGGTGGAATGTTATCAAAGTCTCAACTACAGGCTAGAGTTTCAACTAGATTCTAATTATATAAAGGAGTTTTCATTAATATATACGTAGTCATGAAAAGATCTATCTAGAGCCTTAAAATGACCCTCCCATCCTAAAAGAAAACTAAATGAAAGGTTGTTACTGAGATACACATGGAATAGTAAGAAAAATATTAAGAAGAACAAGAACATAAGATTCAAAAGTTCCTGTTGCCAGGAAGACAGGACCCAGACATCATACTACATGCTCAAGGATGTCAGAAGCCTGGCTCATGCCCTAGCACTTTGTTACTACTGTGACATGATTACCCTTTATTTGCCAATTCTGCTTCTAGTTGCTTTTGCATAGTTTTTCAAATTATAGCTTTGTATGATGGTATTTTGAAGTGGATTTAGTACTAATAGGCAGATTATAGAAACAGAGAGAAGTCCATCAGCTAATCTTAGGTCAGGTCAGAGGTTCAAGTCAGAAATCACAGGGTTTCTTTGATAGAAGCTTATTGGATTTTCTAGTGATTGCTTGATCTTGAATTAAGTGTTTACTTGAGACCCAAGCAGCTACATTCAAGGACTAGAAATAAAAAATTCCAAAATTTGGCCATCAAGGTCATTGGCTGGAGCATCTTTCCTTTGAGGACACTGTTGGTGGGGGGAATCACAGGTGACACATTTCAGCATATTTCCATGACCTCCTACTTACAGACAGAAGAGAGATTAGACTGCTTACCACCTTCATTTCAGCACAAGACTCTTTTCATTCCATTCCAGCTGCTTCTGAAGTCAAAAGTGAGAGTTATCACTTGGTCACTGAAGCCATTTCTCTGCCCTTCCACTCATACACACACATACACACACACACACACACACACACACACACACACACAATACACTATTCCTCTTCCTGTCCCTCTTCTTCTTCTTTTTTTTTGAAACTGGGGATTGCCAGGGAAGTGCTTTTATTCCACTGAGCCATCTCCCCGGCCCCCTCCTTCTCCTCTTCTAATTTCTCCCTCTCCCACTCTTACTTTATGCCCCCCTTTTAACATGTTCCATGTCTTGCATCCTCCCTTCTGCGGAATGGTGCTACCAAGTAGTTTGCACTTGAGGACTCTAAGTTTCCTCTCACAGTTAACAGATTAAGCAGTAGGTTTGATGAATCAATCTGCTCTGATAGGAAATGGGCCATGTGACTTCATTAAAAGTTGTCACATGAGGAAGTTCTGTAGAGAAAATCCCTTTAAATTTGTGTTGCTTAGCACATTATTGATTCTAATATGTATTTCAAATGCAATGCACAAAGAAGTAAAATTTATTCGATTATTTATTTATACTTTATGGTACTGGGGATCGAACTCAGAACTTTCGTACTTGCTGGGCAGACACTTAAGCAGCTGAGCTATCTCCCCAGCCCTAGAGATGAAATTTGAGTGTGGCTCTTGTGGAGATTTCTGGCAGCAACAATAACAGTCTGTCATTTACTTTTGACTATTTAAATTACTAAGGGCATCACCCATTTTTTCTTTAAATAGCTTCAATGTTCATGCAAAGTTCTTTAGAAGCATTAATTTTTCCTCAAAACTGAAATTATAGAAAAGTGAAATAATTTTCCCTCTTCAAAATGATGATCATAAATAATTTAGTTTGACCCAAATTTAGAAATTTAGGAATATGAAGAACAGATAGCAGTGGGAAAAGGCAATTGAAGGTAAGATTTTGAATAAATGAACCATTACTCCCTGCTATTCCTCAAAAGAAAGAAATCTTTTAGGGTTTATGAGAAATCCAATGGTTTTTGGAAAATCCTTGGCAAATGTTTTAAAATACGTTTCAAATGTTTTCAACTCAAACAAATCAAAAGCATATTTTTTTCCTGGCACTTTCCTCCTTCGTTTTAAAGGATATGTGTATTTTTCAAGGAAATTTTAGGCATGTGTCTCTAATTTTCACTTAACTCATCATGGTATTATTTCATAAGAGCTATTCAATGAATAAAGACCCTCAAGAGCTTTTTTTTAAAAAAAAAATAAGCCTTTAAAAATGTTATTTCTTAGAAATAGGAAGTCAGAAAAACCATAGCTAGCAAAGACAAATAAGTACTTCAGGCCTCCCCTGACAGGACAAGATCATCCACTGCTCCATGTTCTGCAAGTGCAGCTAATACCATGAAGCTAAGTACTTTTCTGGACAGACTGTCCTGGTATGAAACCTTTCCATTACATGTGACATGCTTCTTTTGCTATGTGTCATGATGGGAAGCTGTGGAAACCATCCCAGACCTGCTGATTGCACCCTTACATCATGCTAATCACCAGAAATGGCTCTGTTCTGCAGAAAGCCACTTGATATAGAATTGTCATCCACTGTCTTTGAGATAATTTTATCCTTCCCTGGATTTTTCAGGTATTATTCTGAGTATTGTGTAGCTCACTTAGTCTTTGCATATTCATTTTATTGGATAGCATTGATCAGAATAGTATAACAAGCATGACTGCTTGTGTCTTGATATCCCCCCAGAGCCTCATGTGGTCATGGGTGGGGCATTTTTCAGAGATGGCTGGATCTAGAGTCTGTGATGCTGGAATTGATTTATGATAAAATGCTATGACAAAGGCCATCAAGGTCACTGGCTGGAGCATCTTTCCCTGGCAAGCATAGGGGCCTGAGTTCAATCCTTGGTTCCACAGGAAAAAAAAACAACAACCCACTAATATAATTTTTCTGAAAGCAAGTATGGTCTTATTTTCATGCGCAATGACTTTAAAATAAAATCCTAGTCCCTCATACAGTGTACGTTGCCTCCCTCTGGGTGTTCCTCAATTCATCTTTTTGCAGGGAAACGCTTGCCAATGAAGCACAGGAGGATGAAGGGTGTGAGTGGTACCTGCCTGAAGAGACCTGGTTAAGGTACAAGGAATAGGAAGAGCTGTGGTCATCCCTTGTTGCTTTGCTGCCTTCTGCCTACCATAAACTGTTTTTCCTTGGTGATGTCTGTCTGCTGTGCCACCCTGCCTTGCCACCAGCCAATTATGGACTAAAACCTCCATGAATTATGAGTCAAATAAGCCTTTTCTCCTTGAACATAAGGGGTTTTGATATTTTGTCATAGCAATAAGAAAAGTAAGCAAGACACAAAGTTTTTCAGGTAGCTTTCAAAATTGGGCAGCAGCCTGTTATCAGTCAGTCATTTGGCAAATTTACTTTCCTTCAAACTCTAACCCCTTATGTTTGTTTTTCTCCTGAACACTGGGAGGCAGTGATTCATTATGCTACAAAAATACTATGGATATACTCATAGTATGTGTATATTAATAAAAGTCACATCTGAGTTTTCTTGCATATTCAGGCTGTTAGCATATTTTTATTAATTATTACAGCAGTCCAGAAGCTGTTAGAGATGTCAGAGATGCAAATTTGAAAAAGAAAAATATTCTGACTTCAAGGAGCCCCAAATACTGCAATTGAGAAGATAAATGAATAAAAATGTATAATGAAACACAAAGGAAGCTCTTTGGAGATTGAAAAGGGGGTGTTTTCCAGTCTCTGGGAGAAAGGAACTATGGTGCAGAGGGGAGAGAGGAGCTGCACCCTAACAACAAGCCAATCTGGCAGAATAAAATACCTAGCGTTTTGCTGTGCACACAATAGGTAGGGCTGGAAGGAGGCTGTGGAAGGCTGTGGAAGGAGTCAGGAAAGTGGAAAACTAGTTAGGCTTTTGACTGCTGACTGAAAAGGAAAAAGATGGATTAAGGGACACCCAGAGGGAAGCACTATACACTGTATGAAGGACTAGGGTTTTATTTTAGTCAATGCACATGAAGATAATATTACATGTGCTTTCAGAAAAACTATGTTGGTGGCTTTTTTTTTTTTTCTTTTGTGCAACCAAGGATTGAACTCAGGCCCTTACGCTTACCAGGGAAGCACTTATTCTACTGAGCTATCTTCCCAGCCCCCCCCCTTTTTTTTTTGTTGTTGTTGGAGGTGGTGTTGGTGGCTTTATGTAGCCTGATATGGATGAAAGGTGGGGAAGGAGCCTAGAGGAAAGTTTACTCAGAAATTCTTGGGCCTTGGTTACTCTTCTCTCCTTACGGGGACAAATACCCAACACCCAAAATGAAAGAAGGAGATGTTTATTTAGCTCGCAGTTACAGGAGACTGTAGTCCATAAATGGATGGCTTCAAGGTAGAGCGGCACATGGCAGAGAGCAGCCATTCATGGTCGTGGCAAAAAGCAGGGAGCAAAAGGGTGGAGCAGCAACAGCAATGGCACCAGAGATCAAGTCTGTCTCCTTAGGCTATTTGCCCCAGGCCAGGTGCAGCACTCACACCCATGATCCTGGCAGCCCTCACGACCATAATGCCTGTGGATCGTGAATTATCACAAATTCTAGAAGGCTACCCCATGACAGGGGACAACTAGACATGAACCATAACAGGTTGTGTAAAAGCAATCTGGTTGAAATGTGGTTAGTACCCAGATTATGACACCATCCATGAAAATAGAGATGAAGAAGTAGGAAAGGGACATTTAGAAGGTAGAAGTGGGCCTAGAGAGGTGGCTTGGTAGTCTGAACACCTGCCATGCAAGTGCAAGGACCTGAGTTCGATCCCCAGTGAAGCTTACCATGCTGGCCCTGGATTTGATTCCAGGCATGCCATACAAGCCATGGAAACTGAGTGTGGAGGTACATGCCCGTAATCCCAGCACTGAGGAGGCTGAGACAGGAGGGTCGCTTTGAATCCAAGCTGTGTAGTAAGACCCTGTACCAAACAAACAAATAAATAGAAGATTTTTAAAAAGTTAAAAAGGTGGATGGGTATCACTGTGCATATTAAATTGTACTAATAAACTTAATCATACAAAACAAAAGTAGAAGTGGCAGAATTGGTTGCTTAGGTGACAGAATTTGACTACTGAGTAGGTGGAGGAGTCACAGGAGTGGAATTTGGGTTAAGATGATAAATTCCATTTAAACCATGATGAATTTGAGGTGACTGTGGGACACCTATGTAGGCAAATTGCAGGCAGGTCTGACAAGAGCGTACAGGCTTTCTGATGCACTGCAGTCACTACCAGAGGCAGATTACTTGCAGGTCAGTGCCACAGAAGGTGGGCATTGCCAGGACATCCTACCTTGTGCATGTGCAAAGTCTGAGTCCATGGAAAGTATCAGGGAAGCAGCAGGGATCAAGGGGCTTCTGTTAGTGAGGTGCTCTGCCAAGGACTTGGTGGAAGGTCACCTAAAGTGCCAGACAGAGTGCTTATGGCTATGGCTCAGAAAGCAGGGCTTACTGAAAATTGTCCCAGGGACAATTTCTCTTAAGTTGTATTAAAAGATTGATCTGACCAGGAGCTTGGTTACCAGTGCTATTTTATTAACTATAAACTGTAATAAACTGAAACCTCTACAAACTGAGCTAAATCAACTTTTCCTCCATGAACTTGGGGGTATTAGATATTTTGGCACAACAGTGAGAGAAAAGAAGCTAAGAAGTTGATCCACTCATTTTGCCATGTTTCTTTGTCTCTTTGTTCCTTTCTTGATCACATCTCTGAGTTTAGTGTTGTTACTGTTACTGTTTCTGCAGTGCTGAGGACCTCAGGGGCTCATGGGTTCTGCACAAGTCGAGCACCACAGAACTACAGCCTCCGAGTTTTATATAACTGATAAAAATATTTTTAATGAGCTCTGGAATTAAAAAAAACATATTGATTTATACTGGTATTGATGCATTTGGATTAGAACCGAATCTCCTAGAACCCCAGTCTTCAGCATTACTCTTCATAGTGAAATTTCATTTTCAACTATCAGGATAATTGCACGGTCTCCCTTGCATTGTCTGCAAACACTGCCACCCAGAGTGCTGTGCTCTTTGCACAAAATGTTAAACACTTCATCCCCCTTTCTCTTCGGCACTGAGTTTTGTTCTGCTCTATGGTGTAGATCTCATACCATTTTACTGTTCTGAAGCCAACACTATTACTGTTTGCCTCTGTTGTATGTCTCTCTACACTTCTTTCTATCACCCTACTACCTAGTTTGGTAGTAAGCAAGAGTTACAACTAAGAACCTACTCATCAAGCAAATGGATAGATACTCTCTTCAAGTGGCAATCAAAGCTACAATCATAAAAAAATACAGTCATAGAGATTTGAGTCAGACAGCTCCATATTGAAGTTTCCATCAAAAAAAAAAAAAAAAAAAAAAGAAGTTTCCATCAAAGCACATAGTCAACCTATGCTCTTTATTTTCCCAGAATCCCAGTATATCCATATTGCAAAATGCATAAATTTTAATGCGACAATAATACTAGTTGTAACTTTCACTGTACGGTGAAAGTAACACAGTCATGGTTTGTTTCTTTTCTCTTCCATGAAATTCACCTGCTGATCTCAGAGGGTTTGTTAGAGAAACCAACTGAAATAATTAAGGACAAAATTTTGGCTAAAAAATTCTGTCTACATTCTAACAGTGTCTGTGACTCCTCAGTAATATACTAGCCATAAACTGGATGATTAACGAGCTCTAGTTTTGCAAAAGCAGAGTGAATCATACAAAATGCATCTAAAATAAAATTCAAATTTGGTAAATATGATTTCTGCTCATAATGTTTAAAAGACATTTCAAAAATAAAATCACTTATTCATTGACCTTTGAGTGCACTTGTTGTTTTGGAATTTAAAGTGGATTGATGTTTCTTGCCCTCATGATCTTAAAAATCTGAAGGGAAATACAAATGCTGAATAGCATGATCGGCACAAACAATTTTTCTTTTCAAAGTTTTCATGTTGAAGTTTGAAGAGGAGAGACTGAAAAGACTGGTAGACTGGGAAATAAGGGCTCTAGGCAAGACCAGTGTTTGCAAGTCCTTCAGCATATTTTTGTCTTATGAGCAAATTCATAATTACTCTGTTTCAGTTCTTTGTAAGTTGAGTCATCTGTATGTCGTAAAGTAACTTTGAAGTAAATTCACATTTTATCTCTGTCTGTCTTTCCATGTGTATTTCATTTCCTTTAACCACTGGTTTTGAAATCCCTTTGCCTACAGCTTTCACATTTGTTTTGGGAGAGCTTCCCACACAACCTCTAACTATTCTTGTAGGCAGGGGTACATCCTCAGTGTCTTGAACTGGTGATTAATGCAAGGTAAGTGTCTTGGCAGAAATATTCAGCTCTTTGCCACAGTGCCTCTCCTCATTCTTATGCTAGGCTTCAGAAATCTGTGAATTTTACTGCACCATGTCTACTGTTCCCATCTTTCTCTTGTCCCGGAGATGGAAGGTGAGTTTAAGGATTCTAAGAGAGTGCAGAAAGAAAGGAAGGAAATTGTTGGAAGATACCTAGTCACACGTAAACAACAGCCAGGAAAATTGCCTGTCCAAAATAGTATTTGGCCAATTGAAGAAAAAGAGCTAAAAACTAATGCTCTGATTAAATCTCCAGGGAGTGTGACCACATATAAAAGTTCAAAGTATTTACTCACACATTTATATATTATATATAGTACCTATATCTTACACAGTTGTATAAAATTAGGTACATATGGAAATATATCTATAAATATTGGTTCTGTCCAGTTTTGGGAAGTATTGAGTAGCTTTCAAAATCAAGCCAGTATTCACATAGTTCCAATGCCAGTTTTCAAAGACATTTATGAGGAGGCTCTTCCCTACTGGCAACAGAACATAAATTATTTTTTGGATTTCAGCATGAGCTTTTGACACTAAAAGCTGACAGCATTAAAATCAAAGTTTGTCAGAGCACTAGCATTTATTTTTATCTTCATTATCATCAGGTTTCGGATCAGCCAAGATGGTCTCTGAAGATTCTTGTTATATAAAGTGGCTACTGGTTTTTGCATTTAACGTTACAAGGAAGGAAAGGTATAGACTATCATAGAAAAGACTTCTTGCTATTAGAAGGCAAGCACATAGCAAGAATCTCGAGAATGAATTCAAAGCACTGCCTTTTCTCCAGCTACATAGGAAATTCACCAAAGTCCTCCATGGATGGGCATGAGCTAAAGTCTGATCTATGCCATACACTGAGATTTCACTCTTCTTTTTGCCCAAAAATATAGGACTGCATTTCTTTTTGCACTTACTCTCAAAGCAGAGCATCAGTCTTTCGGTGTCATCTGATTTCCCTCTAGCAAGTTCCTTCTGCTCATAGAAACGTGGCACAAAGGCAACAGGTGCTCACCATGCAGCCCCAAACCAAGCCTCTCAATACATCTGTACTGGAAAATCACTCCTGGACCTGCCCTCAGGGGTGGCTATTTGGCTTTGATGAATCTGCTTCTGAACAATCTCTGTTTCTATGGAGATTCTACTGTCCTAGTTTGGTAATAGTTACACCCTGAAAAAGATAATGGTAAAAAGAAAGTGTAGTTTACTATGAAACATTAGAGAGCATGACTCCTATATTTCATCTAAAGACTTTTGTTTCATTTTAATTTTATGAGTTTTTAATCTCTAATTTTTCTGGTAAAAACTTCAGCAAATCATTCATCTGGCTTTGTGATTTGTTTTCCAGTTCATCTCAACTGAAGTTTAGCATAGTTAGTGAAAATTGCCTCACCCATTATTAATAGAAAAGCTAAGGTGAAATAACAATTATAGTTGTAAACAAACACGAGGTTGAACACTTTAGGCACTGACTTGAGCTTTGCACAATGTAACTCATTTAATGTTCACCAAACTCTTAAGATGTAAATACAGTTATGTTCACTTTACAGATGAAGGAAGTTGAGGCAGAGAGAAGTCAAGTCACTTAGCCAAAGTCACACAGCAAGTGTTGGCGTTGAGATTCAAACACAGAACCTTCTTAGTCTAAGTGTAAAACTATCACATTATCAAAAGACATCAAGACCATGAGTCTGTTACACATTATCATAAGTTGTTTTAATGATGTTAATATAATAAAAAGAGGTAGCTGTTGTGGTTTGTGTCTAATGGTTCCCCGAAAGCCTCATGTACGTTATGGGGCAGACATGGCTGGAGGAGCAATGAGTAGCCTGAGGGGTGGGGCCAGAGCACCAGGGCAGGGCCCAAGGGGAGAGGCCAGAGGCGTGAACCATTAAACTGGCTGCCCTATGCTTTCTGAGAAGTATTGAGAGGGTCATCTGAAGCCTCTGATAATTGTGAGGTAATAAACCTTTTCTTCCCTCCTTTGAGTGTTGGGTATTTTTCCCAGCAATGAGAGGAGAATAACTAATATAGTAGCATTATAAGGCAAGGAATTATAGTATGCTGGAGGAGAACAGGTTTACCAATTCCATAGAGATAAACTACACTTCATTCATATTGCTTACTAATACAGCGTCCATACTTGGGAATCCTTGTGGACTTCCCTTGGCTTCGGAGGTAACCTGGTGAACAAACAGACCAGCCTGTTTTGCAGTCTTTAAGGGTTATTGATTTCATTATATCACTGACGTTAAGAAATCAGGCACTGTATCGGCATTGGAATCGTGCTTTCAGCTTCTGTTCTCTAGTGACCGCTTCCAAATCCTTTTTAGTTCAATGCACTGGAAGCCATTTGCCATCCAAAATTTTAATTATTAATGTAAAAGTGTTTAAAATATATTCACCAAGGCTGATAAAGTTGTGCCTGATTAATGGGCTTTTCATAAATGCACTGACACAAACATTTTTTTAAAAAATTAATTCAGCCTGCAAATGAACATCATCCATTTTGCTATCATATTTTATCAGTCTGTAAAGTGCATTCTCACTTCAGTTTTCAGCTCTGAATGCAGAACACTGTGAAAAATGACAGAATTTTAATGAGAAAGTGAACAACATGCCATCAACACCCTTTTGCCAGTAAAAATGGCACAACATCAAAGCTTTAAATCATGTTCCCTCCACACCTTTGGACATATGTGATTCTGTCTGAGTCCTCAGAATCTGCTACATCCCTCACCAGGTGCAGCCTTTAAACACACAGGCCCTGTCTACTTCACCGGTTGGCATGGCAACAGTTGTCAAATCATCCCTTGATAATGCTCTTTAATTGATTGTATAAATTATTCCGAGATGTGATTGCAACATCATGTACTGAAGCTCTTAAGTGAGCAGCTCAGCCCGGCTGCATTTAAAGGTGCTTTGCATCCCCTGCCTTTGCCCAGGAAACTGACCCTCTTATGGTACTGAAACACTCAGGATGAAGCATAAATATTAAGCATTAAGGGAACGTTTAAAGCATGGCACAGTTAATTGGTACTCTGAGTGCATGTTAACTCAGTGAAATCCAACAGGCTGTATCCTGCATGCAGATGTAAAGATAGTTCTTAAAACCACATATGGAAATCAGTCTATCCCAAGATAGCGTTATTGAGATTACACAAGTATTGAGCTTATGATTATGTTGGTGGAAAAGTCATAGGTACTTTGTCGCTATTTGCCCTCATCTTTCTTCATTTGCATGCTGTGGCCTGCTTCTTCCCATGATTCTCTCTGTACAATTAGAGCAAAGTGTGTTGTGGGGCATTGATTCTCGCGGCGTCTCCTCCTCTCAGGAGAATAGCATTCTGTGATTTCTGATATCTCTACTCGATTGTGAGCAACATGGAAGCGATCAGCTTGCCTTAAGGATCCTGTTATTTTCAATTCTAGTCTTTTCCATCTAGCTCCATAATGTAGCCATTTTTTCTTCTCCCAAAGTGAGAAAGGTAAGAATAATGCAACCTGCAAGAAAGTATAAATGAGTGGCTCTTGCAAGTCAGCTTCCTGTCTGGCAGCGTCACCCAGGAACTCATTAAAAATGTATACACTTAGGAATTGGGGATGGAAACAAGAACGCTGTGTCCTGCCAAACTCTGGGAGAGGCCACTGTCGCTGAATTTGAGAATGCTGGAGTATGACAGTATTAGTTGCCCATTAGAATTATCTAGAACACTTTTAAAACTACCATGATGTGAAATGCACACTTCTGAAGATTCAGTTTAATTGGTCTGAGATGGAAGCTACACACCAGGAACTTCAGTGAATTCCTCATGCAGTTCTCAGGAGCCAGGAAAACTGAAAAATTCTCATATGAGACTGTGATATTGAAGGTAATATTTAGGAGATGGCTCCTTCCATAATGCTTTGTCACTTTTTAAATTCTTTTTTTTCTTCTTATTTCACATTTGTTAATTTATTTATTGTGTCCCTCTTAAGCGTATGCAACTTACCAAAGCCAATGTTGGAGATACAGTCTGTCATAGACCATTCTTTGTTGCCAGAAGAGAATACTCAAGACCATATAATTTATAAAGAAATTTTTTATATAAAAAATTATTTAACTGGTGGCTCCAAATACTGTAAAGTTCAAGTCCAGGCAGCTGAATTTGATGTGGGGCTTGTGTTGTTTCTACTGCATGGCCAAGAGAGTGGAATGGCAGATAGCACACTTAGAAGAGGTCCTGTGGAAAGAGGAGCCAGTGCTGTCAAGCTCACTTTATTATTCCTGCTCCCACAGCAACTAGTCCTGTCCTTCAAGAAAAGCAGTAAGCATTCTTCATGACCTAAGCATCTCTTAGACTCATGTAATGTGTCCACACTATTACATGGAACCAAGTTTTAACGTGAGTTTTTTTTTTTTGCCTAATTTAAATTTTTATTAGTATATGTTTGCAATACATATAGTGATTACATTCATTTTATGTGGATCACACACACCTGTAACAATCTTTATTCTTTTACTTCCCCTCCTCCTCCCTTAGCTAGTGATTCCAGTTCAGTGCTTCTTACATACTAATGTTTGAGGGATGAAAAAGCTAGTGAATCAACCAATGAATACTAATATCAGCAATAATTGTTATATGCATCTAATATTATGCTTAGATATATCCCCTTGCTTTCCCTGTTTTAATTTTTTAAAGAGAGTACAAGTTAGAATTAAAATAAAAAATGACAAGTGATACAGATTTTCACTTAACAAAGTAATATGAATTCTACTGAAGTGGGAAGAGGACAGGAGAGGGAGTGGGAGCTAGAGATGTATCTGCGTGTTTAAGTACAGTTGTTTGACAACTGTACTTTGCATTTCTGCTGGTTTATGGAAAGAAGCAGTTAATGCTTTAATTTGTTTCATCTCCATTTTTCAATTGTTTGTACTTTTTCTCTTCTTAATTTTTTAAACATTTGTTTCTTCTTCCAATTGTACATGTATATAACTGGCAATATGAATAACTGGTTGGAAGGCAATACTATGTATTACAACAAATACTGTGAAATTAACATGAGTTTTGATGGAAAAAATCACATTCAATCCAAAGCATAGTCTTTAAATTAAGCAAGCAAACACACTGTGATTCATGGTAAATGCTTTAAAGGAAATTAATTGAATACTGTAATAAAGAACTTAACAGATCTTCTGCCTTATTTGGAGCGCCTAGGGAGTGCGTAAAGGGATGACATCTAAACTGAAAGCTAAAGAGTGACTGTAAACAACTACAGTATATGCAGGGCATGATTGGGGATTCACAAATGCATGTTTAGGGATGAGCAGATAGACCAAAGAGGAGATGCACGAGCCGTACTGAAAGAAAACACTTTCAAGGGACTGAAAGGAGGCTGCCATAGATGATGCTCGAGAGGTAAGACAGAAAGATCCAGGTAAGTTCATAGAGGAAGATTTGAGGTTTGTATTTGCTATTTGTTTCTCAATAAAATTAATTAAAAAAAGATGTAACTAAAAAACCATATAGAGCCATTGTATGGCCGAAAGAAGAGGAAATCGTGTGGAAAAATGTTCTCAGGTGATTTTGGGTCAGCGAGTTAAGGAATCATTCTGACTAAGCATGTGTTAGCAGGTGTCCAGTTGCTTAAGCAGATTGCTGTCACTTGGGTTAAGTGCTGACTCACTGTTTTAGGGGGAACTGGCTTGGCCAGCACCTTTGAGTGGTACGCTTTCATAGAGCTTCACATGGACTTTTCAGTCTAAGGTGATCATGACAGTCTTAGGATGCAGGCAGTCTTCATCCTAGGATCTTAGCCTTGTCTTCAAGTCTGAGCAGTATAGTGCAGTGGAAAGAATGGTTTCCATAAGTTATTTAGGTAATACAGAAGCTCAGGGGATTCTCTGAAAAACAGGTACATGTTTGTTTTGCCATGCTTCTTTGTGCATTTTATAATCTCTAAACTCACCTACTAAATATTTGATAACATTTAAGAAGTGTTTCTGCAAACTAATTTTCTAAAGTGGATAGATATGCTGCTTCATTATCGCCACCAGTTATTTTAGCATCTTATAAACATCAACATTGATTTGGGAACTGGCTCCAGAAGAGATGAGAACCTCCTGGTTAGGAGTCACCCAGCAAGAGATACATCGAACAACCCAGGAATTGAGTGCCCATTTGCCATACAAGAGGTCCAGCATTTACAAAGGTTGAGTTAGATCACATTGATCCCAAAGGTTCTATTAAGATTGTAAAGTACAACACAACAGAAATGTGCAATTTCAGAGGAGGCTTTGCAAATACTACTAACATCTTTAAAAAAAGGACACACTGATGACCAGAGAACGGTCTTATAAAAGAACATGGATTTTCATCTTAAAGCTAAGAGTACAGATAGAAACAGTAAGGACAACGAACAAACTATGGTGGAGAGTGGACACTTTCTCAGTTACTCAAGGTGAAGCCATTAGTAAGTTAATGATCAGCTGCCCCTCAGATACCTTGCCCTCCAGTGCTGGGATCCCAACGTGGAAACAAGTTAATTGGCTAGGTGGCAGAGCTTGGACAGCGGCAGTGAATCCATGGTGAGTGCGCACACTGACCTGTTGGCAACATTGAAATCTCTCAACGGTTTGCCACCACTGGTTTAGAAGGACTGGTCATTTCATCCTTTACATGTCATCAGGAGACAAGGAAAGGCCAGAAGCTGAACTGTGGGAAAGGATGCTGAGTCAAGTGAGATAAACAGGAAATGACAGGCATGGGATAAAGGGGGCAATTTTAGATCTTCAGGTTCTAGTTTTGAGACACTTGGTTTAAAAGTAATATTAAGATGGTGACTTTAGCTGTTCTCAACTTGTTACAAAATAGCTTTAGACCTAGTATCTCACATAATTTTCCCTGGGGCAACATCACTTCTGTTTCAAAAACAACTTTGAAAACATTTAAATATATATGCAGAAAAAATAGCATTTTCTCCCTAAAATTACATTTATTGACAAGCATATCGTGGGGGAAAGAAAGAACTTCATTTTGTGCAGACATCTGGAATGGCATGCAGGAATTATCTTTTATATTCCACAGAATAATATACAAAATTATCTCCATTCACTCTCCATTTTCAGACTGTACTCAACAGGCACATTGTACAGGAAACATCAGCAGTTAGAGAGAAATTGTGGAGGAAGAAAGCCTGGAGCTCATGTGAGTGCAGACTCGGGCGTGCTACGTGAGCAGCAATGCCACAATGCACACTACGATCGATGTCTTTGTGTGGCCGCCTCCCCTGAGATCATTAAAAGGGACACCAGGCACTAAGAGGGACAGATGGACTTCTGAGAGAAATGTTGAGGAATTTTTCAGAAAGCAGAATAAGGACACCACTCTGTGCCTGCTTCTGAATGCTCACTGTGCATTGAACATGGGGACTTCAAAAGTGCATTGTGCATTTGGGAATATAGCCAGTAAGGAGTTAATCACAAAGTACTGTGACAGCGGCAATACAAAATGCTAACATCTATTGAGTGCTTATTGCCATGTTAGTCGTTCTCTACTTTAATTTGTTTAAACTTGAAAAAAACCTTTAGTGTTTTTGTAGATAACTACAATCTGTTGCCCAATTGTGCAGATAGGAAGTTGAGATGCAGGCGGTTTAAATATACTCCTGAGCTTATTTGCCTGTTAAGTACAAGGGACAGGATTCAAAGCTAGTGTTGCATAACTTGATGGTCCATGTTCTAACCTTTCTGCTACCCTGCCTGGGTAGGGAAAGAAAGGAAATGGGGCCCTTATAAGGACAGGAGGAATAGAGGAATTTTTCTTGAGAAAATGATTTGCTAGTGAGTCTTCTCTCCTGCCAGGGGTTTGATCTGTTATTTTCCCAGCAAGGGAAGTATAGAAGAAAGCCACCACTGGGGTCCCAGGACCAGTGGTGCAGCCTGGTGATGACGAACTCCAGCACGCAGCTCGACTGCCTGTGTGACCTCCACGCATCATGCAGAAGCAAGACACCAGTTTTATTAGGGTTCTGTAAAATAGACTTGAAGCGCTCCACTCACTATTGTGTCAAGGGCATTGTTTAAATGAGCTTACTTCTCGAAAACATCGGCACATAGCATATATCAGACATTTTCAAAGGTTATAGGAACAAAATTAACTACAAAGAGTCTTCATTGGTGAAGTTGATAACAAATGACTTTGTGAAGAATGTTTCCTAGTTCCAAAATGTGTCTTGTCTTAAGCGGAGAACTGAGGTTATTGTGGCTCGTAACGGGCAGGTCCTGAAGATAAAATGGGCTGGAGTCTGGCTCTTTGGCTTCCTGATTAGAATTTGGGATTTAAGTTCAGACATTCCTGGGTTTTAGTTATGGCTCTACCTATTGGATCTTGGACAATGCACTTGAAAACTTTATTGTCACTTCCCTTATTGAAATGAGAAAAACAATTTGTATAGTTAAATGACTACTTTTTTTCTGTGACAGAGAGCAACTTAGAATTTGGGCTAACATGTTGGCTGTCACAAGAATAATCATTTCATACTTGAGCAATTAGGAAAAGCTGAAATAATGTTGAATTCCACTTTCCTACTATATCCCAAGACTTAATAGTAGTTATAGTACTAACTGTAGTGTATCAAGGTGGATAAGATGGGTATGGTTTTAATTCAAGGAAAGACAAAGAAATGAATGGGGTGGAAATGAAAGCCCTTCACATTCCAATCTCTTTGTTTATCAGATATTATAATTGATTTATGTTTAGGGACCATGTGTGCTGATGAGAGACAAATTTGAATGGCTCCAAAGGCTAATTTTCTCTCTCCTTTCAGTAGCATAGCAAAGAGCTGGCTCAGCTGGACTGAGACTGTCTGCTGAAAGAGATCGAGACCCATTTGGCTGTGTCAGCATTTTGGGACCCTGCACATAGAGTTTGGTCTTAAGTACACACGACTAATTGCATTATTCCTGAGGTGCAGAGATCCCTTGAAATACTTGTTAGTACTCAGAGTGACTAGGTATTATAACTGGCTATAGTACTTGTAGTCCCAGTATGATAGCTATTTTTTCCTGATCTTGAGTCTTGATTTTCCCTCAGATTTCTTATTTTTATGTGTTCATCTGGATGACCTAGGATGACTCACTCTCCTGTGATCTTGCCAAGTGCATGATAACCTCTATTTCTGGCCCATGCTACAGCAAGTGAAAGAAGTTCAAAGCCTCTGTTGTTTTACTTCTCTCCTTCTAAGTGTTACTTTACAGGAAACTATTGTGTTTGTACCATGCAGGGTTACTGCTGGGTATACAGTACCATTTACATAACATGCACCAACATACATCTTTGCATCATACTCAGGTATAGCATATTTTCACTGTAAGAGCCATGTGAATGCTCCTTTTTTTTAATGAATTTAGGACAGGGTGTATAGGGTATATAGGATTGCACTACATAGATTGTACTCATAGTGATCCTCCTGTTTTCAGCCTCCCAACTGCTAGGATTACAAGCATGCACCACCATGCCCAGTCTCAATTGCTGTCTCAGGGGTGGAGTCTACATGGCATTCCTGGGATCAAATCCTGGCCACTGCATTCTGCCAAAGCAGGAGCTTCAGTCCACTGAGTGTTCCTCTTTTTCTTTTTTTAAAATGTATTTGGTACAAGGTCTCACTACATACCTTGTGATCCACTCATAGTGATCCTCTTGTCTTCAGCCTCCCGAGTGCTGGGAGGCCTATAAAGGCCTGTACCACCATGCCTGATCTTGGTGGTCTGCTCAGCTCACCTGGGAGCGGGGCCTGTGTGGCATGTGATACTGGGGATTGAACCCCAGTCCCTATAGCAGGCACTTAGTCCACTGAGCTATCTTGCTGCCCAAGAGTGCTTCTGGTGAATAGATATAATGGAATAAAATTGAGAACAGAATGCCCCATGTTTCACTACTTTCATTTTATCCCCTAACTTTTCTTTCTGCTGAGTGACAGCAGTTGAATCATGACTTATGTAAGTTAATGCATATATGTCACTTTATGAAGAGTTTGGACAATTTCAGGGAAGGACCCATCCCACACTTGGAAATCAGTGGACAAGAGGTTGGTGGTGGTCCCCTGAGAGCCAGAAGGAAGGCGGTAATGCTAGTGGCCACCGATGGAGAGAATAGTAACGGAGAATGTAGTGCCAAGTGCACAACAAATATTCAAGTCAGAGTCACCTTTGTGGGGAGTCCTGTCATGGGCAGGACTGGGCTTAGACTACTATCCACACTAGGCGCAGCCGTGGCTTCAGAGAGGCCCAGGGTAGTCAGGGGCTTGGCACAAAAGCAGGGATGAATCTAATGGGCAGTATCTGGAGCTGCCACCCTGCATCAACTGCTGGAGATCTGTGTGGCATCTTTGTGACACCATGGGATCTCTTTAATCTCTGGAGTCTCCTATGCCATGTCACCAACCATTTCCTCACTTCTGTTGGCCTGCGGCTGCTTCCTGAACACACCAAGAAGGCACCCGCTTCACCACTTACACAGTTATTATTTCATATAACTGGAAAGCTCTTACCATCTTTGAGATCTGCTCTCTTGGCTTGGCTTTCTATTCAGAAGTTTTTTTTATTATAGTCGCCATTCTGACCACTCTGGAAATCACATGTTCCCTGTCTAGCATGTGCCACCTTGTTCTTTGCCATTCTGCTTTGCATCTTTCTGGTGAATGTGGCTCTGCTAGTCTGTACATTTTCTGAGAGCAGTGCCTTATTTTTTTTCTCTATTAAACATCCTGTACCTAGACAAGTGTCTAGCACCTGTCTGCTCAGTGAACAGCAGCAGAAAGACCTCAGTCTGTATATTTTCCGAATGAATGAATCTTTATGTTTCAGTCTGCTGATATAGTCTCTCTTACTAACAACAGTATCATTATAAACTGGGAGGATGATCTATTTATTTAAGATGTATTTGTCTGTAAGAATTACTTTTGCAATCCACCAAAGAATCTCTATCAGAGAGGCAGATGATAAAGATTCACACTGATTTTTAATTTTTGGGGGCAAATCAGTAGAGGATACAAATTATTTTTTAGTGTACTGTATTTACAAAGTCTTAGATCCTTGAGAGCCTTTCCACCAATACAAGTGATTTCAGTTATTAAATCAATATAAAGTCTTTGTTTAGTTTGTCACATCACTGTGTTTTGTCATCAAGATCATCATATAGCTTCGTCATTGTGTAGCTTCGTCATTGTGTAGTTATATTCTGGATGCTACAGCCTCTCCTGTCACCATCCCTAACTCCAGCCCTTTATCATTCATTTGTCTCATGGCAAAAATCATATTTTCTCTTGCTTGTATTTTTGAGCTTAGGTGACTCCACAAGATTACAGTTTGTTTAGGATTTAAGGACCCCAGTAATCACTACCTTGTACTATTTTAATGACCACATGGAATGCAGTCCATTCTTCCAGACTATTACAGATGATGTTAAATGGAATTCAGGCTAAGCCTGGTTCTTTTGACTCGCCATTAGATACTTCTTTCACACGCACAGTCTGTTGCTGTTTATCATTATTTCTTGTTTGTATTCCTCTCACCCCTTTTCCATTTGTATGCATGTGCTTGTGCACCAGCCAATTTGACTTCAATTTTTAAAGCAGGATTTCATGAGATCCAATCAAGTATTGTTCGAATGCTCAAATATACAGTGTCTACCACAGGATTCCCTTGGTGCTCTAATTATGTAATGAAACTGAAAGAAAAATCAATCAAGTTCCTCTAGCATGGGTTGGTTGTTATAAACTCATGCTGTTTATTGCTTATTCTGTGTTTCTCTGGATTTTATAGAAACATTTTTCAGTACACTTCCACTATTTCGATTACTAAACCTTGATCACACTCATTTCCTCCCCGGAAATCAATAATAGGTTTGCATTTTCATATTTCTTTGTTTTGTCTCAATCATTCCTAATTTTAAAATGATATTTAACATGAACTAATTGAGTAGTTTTCCTGAAAAGGTGCACATGGATCTGCACCATTAGTTATTTACAGTATGTGAAGTTAATTTTTGTTGTTGGTGATCATCAAAATATGTCACGTCAGAAGTTCCTTAGAAGGCAATGCTGTGTCCTATAAATCCATGCTTTTAGGTTTGGGAATTTATTAGTTTCATCTTGAAAAAAAAAGACTTAGAGCTGCTACAATGGAAAACCCCACATTTGGTGGTTTTTAAATAATATAAATTCATTTTTCCACAGTTCTGGAGGCCCTAATGCAAAGTCCACAGTGTGCAGGGTGTTGCCTCTGAAACCCATAAGGCACCGCCATTCTTCACTTTTCCATCACTTTTCTGGACTTGCCAGCCCCCCACCTCCAGCTCTTTGCATTTTCCTTGTCCTTTTCTTTGGACAAAGGAACTGATCATAGGCGTTAAGGCCATCCTGCTTGGCATTACTGCATCAAAACTTAATTATATCTACAAATTCTTTATTTCCAAGTAAAATCACATTCCCAAAGAAAAGGGATTAAGATTTCAATATATATTTTTGTTGAAAATATGCTCCCCACTACAGCCAAGTTCCCTGAACTCTGAATTGTTAGTCAACTGCAGCTCTGGAAACGCAGGAAGAGATGGACTGGGCATGCACAGTGTGCACCTTGGATCCCAGCACTCAGAGAGAACATGGGCTGGATGTGATGGTAACCACAGTGCAAAGGCAATGGTCCATCCCTAGTACTGCATTTGTATAAAACATCAGGATCTTCTGGGCCTCTGTTCCTCATGCTTGCTCTGCTCTCCTGGTGACCTGGAGTGGCCTAGATTAGAGGCAGGGACTTTTAAACGTTTCTATGCTAATACCCACACTGCAGAAGAGACTGACAGACAAAATCTGAAGAGCCAATAGACCCTCAAAATGGCAAAAGGGTGGGAGGAGAATCCCATCCTGATGCAAAACAAGAGTGTTTAATCCTCTGCTTCTTCTGATAACATCATGTCCACTGTGGCTCTGTAGGCTGCATCTCTATTGGAGCAATTGCAGTGAAGGAATGAGCCACTTGTAGAGTTTCATGTTTTAAATAATTCCCAGAAGCAATACAAGTATGTTTTCTTAATTATCAAACAACTCAAAAGAAAAAATTGCTTAACTCACTTGTGTACTGGTAAACTGGCTCTATTTAATTTGTTATTGTTGTTGTTGTTGTTCAGGATCTCACTACCCAGCTCAGACTCAGTGATTCTGTTTGTAGCCTCCCCAGCTCAGGGATTACTGGCTTGGGCCACCACACCTGGACTCTGTTACTAGCACAGCAGGCCCAGGAATGGGGCTGGGATAAAAATTTTAAAATCCCTGACTTATACTGTTTGTGAATTTGAATGGTGTTGATGAATATTACTATCATGGTCAATTTAATGATATCACTGGTTTAACAACTAGCTTGCAAACCCTTGAAAAGATCAGCGTTTTGTGACCTAGTATGAGTTGGTTCCAGCACATCTCTGAATTGACTCAGTCTGCTTTGTGGGGTTACAGAAGAGCCCTGCTGTGTTAAAAAAGAATAAACCTGAATATAGTTAGGGAACTGGAAAATGTATAAAAGAGCCTTTGCTATCACAAAAATGTAATTGTTTTTTCATCTCAACATGTGAATTAAATCAACAACTATTTCAAAGTTTATAGTTTTTAATACTAGTAAAGACACATTGACAAGGAAATATACACTTTTGGTACATCTTTCAATGAGTGTAGCTTTCTTTTTCTCTTTCTTTCTTTCTCTCTTTCTCTCTTTCTTTCCTTTCCTTTTTTCAGGACCAGGAATTAAACACAGGATCCTGTACTTGCAAGGAATGTGCTTATGCCACTGAGCTACCTCCCCAGCCCTAACGAATGTAGATTTCACAGAAAATAATCTGACAACTTTTATCAAAGACACTGAAAATTTTTATGGACTTTATATGGCAATTGTATTGCTGTTCTTTACCTAGATAAGTTTTTGTAGTTATAAAAGTTATCAAACTATGTAATATATTTAAATTTTTTAATATTTCTTAAACTTTATAGTCTTTCTTCTGTTTTATGAACAGGAAACCATCAGAATATTGTAACAATTTTCTGACCTAAGGGAATTGTAAATAAAAGAAACTTTTTCGGAAGAATATTTTTATTGTAAATTTCTCAGTGGCACAAAATGGTCACATGATGACTACCAGTGACATCATCAAGGGTGGCCCACTTTAGACTTTCCACTATGCCATTGGCTACATGGCACCAGGCTAGTACCAGACCACTTATTGTACTACAGTGAGCTCCATGTAAGTCTAGGTTTTCAATGCAGTTTTCTAGTACATGTTTATAGCACATGCACACTTTGCATCCTTTGTGAGAAGTTGCTTCATGACACATCATAACTATTTTTCCTTTCTGTTCCCTTATGATCCATCCATTTCTTAGTCCCTGTCCCATTAGCAGAAGGTCTATCACTGTGTTTCCTATAATGAAGCCTGTATGGGCTCTGAGAAGTTTGAAATATATTTCTATCTCCCCAAGGCATAAAGAAGCCTCTTTAAGCAAAGAAAAAGATTCCTGGCACTAGAGAGATGCGAGTGTGGGAAGAAAAACTGGTGTCATTGGCAGATGGGACAGGTTGCCCACATGTGTGTGTACCAATAGTCCTGGGTAAATTCAAGCAATTGGAAGTGCATGGTGTCTTTACATACCCATGACTTGGGTATGTTTGAAGAAACGTACTCCAAGAATTGAATGAATTCCCTAGGATAAATTTAGTCTCTACAAAATATAAGGAAGACTATCATTAGAAGTAAAAGTTACCAAAACAATCACATGATGATCAGGAAAAAAAGAAAATTAATTGAGATGGAAATAAAGATAAGTATATGGTAATACATCGACTTCTAGTTTTAATGGAAACATAGGCTCTGTTTCTCTAAATCCTAAATTCCTCTGGCTTGCCAACAAATGAGTGGCCCACACTAGGCCTGGGTGAGGAGCAGGCCACTCTTGTCAACATAGGAACAGAGAGGTTCTCCCAGAAAAAAATAGGAAAAAAATTCTTCAGCTTTTAGTTGATTTCACAACACATCTATTCCCTAGTTACTATATACTTTGGAAGGCATTTTTTTCTACCAAAAATGTGAAAGATACTAGCACTGGCTCTTTATGGGAACCTTTTAAAGCTACAGTGTATTTGTTTATATCATTTATTTGTCATTCTTGCATAGGGTTGTTATCTAACATTATAAAAGATTGTTGTAAATGATAATTAGGAAAACAGGTTAGAAGAATGTGATACATTCATCATAAACTAGCTTTTAAAAAATTTTAAAGAAAGTTTTGTGATTTGACAGAATATGAGTCAAATGCTGAAAGAGATCTTAGAGATTTTCACTCATCCATTCAACCAGGGTCTCGTAGGCTTCTCATCTGGCAAGCGTTTTGTAAGCTGCTATAAAAGGAGAAAAGAGACAAGAAGGATGGAACACAGGCAGCATGAAGCATATGGCTTATACAGGTGAACCATACTTGCATGGAAATGATGATGATGATGATGATGATGATGAGAGAGAGAGAGAGAGAGAGAGAGAGAGGAGTTAAGTAACAAGGGCCCAACCCAGTGCCTGAGCAGGATGAGTAGTGTAGTCTCCAAGCATTACAGAAGGAATAAACATGAAGGGGGTGTGGATGATTTCTTAGAAGAAGTACAGTTTGGCCATATTTTAGGCCAGGTAAGATTTTTCAGTTCATTCAACAGTGTGATCAGTGACTTACAGACTAAAGATCAGTCTGCCCTCTGTTTCTCCAACAAGCAGTGCCAGCAGAGCAGATGATTCCTATTGGATGGAAAGGGAGATGATGTAGAGAGCTATGGGAGCACCAGGTAATGGATCCCTGACAATCCAGTGGACATTGAGCTTAACTCTGCAGGCAATGGGAAGCTGTTGTCAGTTACCATATTAATCAAGATACTCCAGAAACAAAGAAATGATACATGAGGTTTACTATAAGGTATCAGATCAAGTGAGTGTAGAAGCTGAGGAGTCCCCCCCCCCCCACCATAAACTGGAGACCTAGCACAGCACTGGTATAAATTAGCATCTCAGTTTGAAGACTTGAGGATTAGAGGCCCCAACATTGTATGACTCAGTGCAAGGACAGGAAGAGATGAATGTCTTGGCTCACACAGTCCAGCAGAAAGAGCTAATTTAATCTTCTCTCTGTTGGTTCTATTCAAGAACAGAATGAATGGCTCCTACCCACACTGAGGAAGGCAAACTGCTTTCCTGAGTCTAAGTGAGGTGTCAATCTTTTATAGAAACATATCTATAAACATACACAGAACTAACATGTAACATATATAGACACGCTGCATCCCAGCTACAGTGACATACACAATGAACTGTTACAGTTGTTGAATAAGGAAACAACACACTAAAACCCTCCAAAACTTTTCTTTAAGAAAATTTGACTTGTGGTAGTGAGTTAGGTGGTGAGAGGTACAGAAGATGAGAAGCCATTAGACCTGTCAGCTCTTTTGAGGGTGTGATTGAATATCATACAGGCTCAAATGTAGTAATGGCAAAGGAAGAAAAGTCCAGGGCATATTGATAGAAAATATTCCAATGTATTTGGTAATTAACTTGGAGATGGATAAATGAATCAAAAATTTTATGCCTGGTTGTAGCATTAGCAGAAATTTAAATTTTGATAGAGAAAACTGATGTTAGAGGAAGAAGATCTTTACTGCATTAACACATTAGATTTGATGTGCAGTACTATATTAAAGTACAGATCTTGGCAACTGGAGGTGTGGGCATAAAACAGGCATCTAAGGTCACAACTGAGTATTACACCATGGTGTGAATGAGGGGCAAGTATCTTTGACTTCTGAGACAACAAAGGATTACACAAAATCTGGTCATTGTACAGAAACTTTACTTTTTATGTATAGAGATAGTCTTTGGTTTACAGTCAGATTGAAACCCAAGAAACACATTATAAGTTGGAAACACTGTAAGCAAAAAAATGCATCCATTGTACTCACCCACCCAACACAGTTTCATAGCACAGTGTCCTGGGGAGTATTGATTGATTCCTCTCGTGGTCATGTGGCTTCATGTTGGTGGAGCCCAGAACCACCAGTGAGTGCTGACCCATGTGGCTGGCTCGGCAAAAGATTCAGATTCAAACTGTGGTTTCCACTGAGTGCACATGGATTACACATCATAGTAATGTTGAAATATTGTAAATTGAAACTTCATACATTTGGGACAAAGGGAAAAAATAGCCAAATAATGGCATTTTAATAAACTTTAGAACCTGTACACAGGGCTCAGAGCTCATGACAGGGCCAAGAGGAGGGATCATAGGACAGAATAATGAAGAAGGAGACCTGGGGAAACAGAAGCTATAAGTCAGGGGGAGAGAAGCATCTATGTGAACCCACTGGGAGTTGTACTGCTGCTAGATTAGGGACCTCTTTGAAGTGCCTGGATGGGGGAGTGGAGGGAGGTTAAGAGGGGACAAACAGATGTGCATTTGCAGAGGTGGCTACACATCATGGTAATAGGTTACTGGCAATATCAACAGTAAAAATAACATGACGAGTACAAAGTAGTGCTTTATGTCAAATATTTATGATTCCTAGTTGTTGCTGCTGGTAGTAGTAGTAGAATATTATAGAAAAGGTAATCACTCCCCTCTTTTTGCTCATATGGTTGAATTGTTTGGATACTTATACTAGCATATAACATAATTTGGTCATTTTACAGCTTCCCCCACTACTCCCTTTGCTTTTTCCTCTGTCCTCCTATTTCTTTCCTCTTCTCTCTTCAATGGAGTTTATGTTCTGGATGCCTTCTCAAAGCTAGGTTTCCAGTAATCTGCTTTCTTCCTGACCCTTGATATGAAAACTGAGTGTCTGGCTATACTAGACCTTCAGTCTTATTTATGGAACATAGAAATGAATGAATGATGTTTCAATGAATGGAAGAAGGAAGGAAAATATATAGATTTAAGTACCTTAGGCCAGAATACTCCACTTAAAAGACTATACACCTGGATAATATAATCTAACAAATCACGGAGAGCTTTCACTTGGTAAACTTACCACATCTGACTCTGGGAACGTCTACATATGTGCCCTGAAGGCCTTTATATTAATAAAATAAGACAAAATTCCAGCATAAAGCTTGTTTCATTTTTTTTAAGAGTAGAAAGAATTTATTGAGAGAAGAAAAGCTTCTGTCTGAGAGAGACAGAAGAGGGCCTGTAAAGTGCATACCCCACCAACCCCACTTCTCAAGGGCATTTTATTGAGCAAAGCCATGAGGTGAGGTGGGCTTCACGTGGGACAGAACTATAACCAATCAATATGTTTACAAGTAGAGTTGCTCAGATAATATTGATCCAGTGCATAAAGACTATTTCTCTATCACAGACTAAGTGTTTCTCTTGAGTAGAAGCCTGTCTCCTATACATAGTAAATGTATCATCTATCTTGAAAAAAAAAAAAGCAAACCTGAATGTGGATATGGCTCCACAGTCATCCATTATTATCACATCTTTTCAAATGAGAGGGTGAACAAAGAACATTACCTTCAATACATTCTCCTTCCTTAAACATCAGAATAAATACAAACAGTTCCTGTCACACACATTTCTGCTCACCAAGATTCCTAGGCCTCCATTAGTATCTCCTTAGAAATTAGATGTGGACACGTGACTTCCTTTGGCCAATAGCATGTGAGTAGAAAGAATGAAGCTTCCATCTGGGCCATTGTGTTAATAGTAGGATCACACTTTTCATGCTTTTGTCTTTGCCTTGGGAGATCCACAAAATCAAGCTCTATAAGATGATGGAACTTTTGTCATCCATGTCCCTGAACACATATAGGGGTAGAACACCTTGGTACTTCTTAATGGAGAGTGTGAGAGACAAATGCTTCTACCATGGAGATTCTCGTGGTTGGTGGTTGTCATATTTTAGCCGCCCTATCTGAGCTGACAAAAGCTTCTATATTAAAAACAAAAGATTTCCTGTAATTCTAAAATGGTTAAAGTGACTATATATCTATACTATTTACTCTATATAGATAAAGTTAAAATGTGTTAAAGGGTTTATAGATCTTTTGTTCTGCAGCTAAAGGATTGAAGCTGTTTCACAATTTGTTTTCCTACTGCATTGACACCGACAATGTCTTTATTTAAGCCTGTCTAGGGAGAATTATTGATAGTTATACTTTTACTACTTTATGTCTTTTTGAGAAAGATGATTTGTTTTTATTTTCTCTTTATTTGTAGTGGGTTCAATATTAAGGAAAGGATATAAAAATCTATGGCATGCAAATAAAGGAAAGTTTGCTTCATTCTAGTACAGAAGTAAAAGGCCTATTAAAATGGTTTTTATTTCTAAAGGTTGAAATCATAGAAAAATTACTGGAAAATCCTGACTGGTTTATCAGCTCATTCTTGAAAATATTATTTCCACAAAATCTTTTAAATGTTCATTTTGCATGCAAATACACAATGCTTCTTCTTCTTCTGTGTGTGTGTGTGTGTGTTTCTTTTTTCTGTGCAGTCTCACACATGTCCCAGAATCCCCTGTGAGCGATCAGCCTGGGAGAACAGCCCTTTAAGATTCTGCTGTCTCTATTCATTGCCTATACTGGAGCTTTGTACGTGTTTATTTTGCTAGTTATATGTGTTCAGGCAGGAATTCAAATATGTGATTCTCATTCTGGCTTTCCAAGGGAATTCTCCGGAGGGGAGAAAAACAATGTACATGTTTCTCTTCTTATTTGACAAAACCGAAAACAATCCTGGATTTAGACCCTTACAAGGAAATATGTTCCACGTACTGTAAGAGCAAAGGACTGTCTTTGTTTTTCTTCCAGCTTTGAATCTGACTTTCTTTTATTAAGAGAAAATATAGACAGCACAGCATTAACTTGAAATCCAAGCGGCCTGCACTTTCTTGCTCTGTTACCAGGCAGGAAGGAGAGAACATTTGCAGAGAGGTCTCTGAAGGGGCAAGGATGGCCCGGCTCATACTGTGTGAGTGAGCATCCCTGATAAAATCTTTTCATGTTGGGGCTCAGTTAAGACAAGCACGCATGTCACCAAGGAGTGGAAATGCTTAAAATATTTAAAGGAGGGAAAAATAAACAGTTTTAAAAAGTCAGTTGAGGGGAAAGTGAAGAACTATCCTTCTTAAAGTCTGAGATCTAATAAGGTTTCCTGGACCCGTAAGTGCATGAAGTTCATAAAAAATGTCCGCACCGACCAATTATGATTACTTTCTGCCTTTAATTACTTTTCAAGTGATGTGGAACTCAAGATATTATCAACGCCTGCTCTGCTGATGTAGACTGCCGCATTTCATAGGACAGGGCAGAGGCTGAGCGTACGCAAGGAATAAAAAAGAAGAAGCAAGAAAAAAGATAGAAAAAGAAAGTCTGGATGATGAATAGAGAATGCTGCTTGAAAAATAAAAAAAAATTTGATATGGTCTTTGTTGGACATTTCTTGCCCTTATCTGCTTGTATTTTCACTTTCGGGTGATAACTCCCAGACTGAGTTGAAACACGGTGATGTTTCTGCCATTCTCCTCTGAGTTCATTGTGACTTTTTTTTTCTTTTTTATCATCAGCAGAAATAGAGGAAGACTGAATTAAACAGGAGCCGAAGAACTTGCGAGCGCGATAACAATACAAATGGATTTTCTCTAACAGAGGAAAACAGCTGTCTCCATTATTTGAATGCTTCACCTTTCTCCGTTCCATTAATTGGGTCTTTGATCACAAGCTGAGGTGGAGAGGCCCTGATAAGCAATAGGTTATTAGTAAAGTAGCCTAAAGGAATGAATTGGGCCCGGTACTTGCTGCAGAAGATGAGATAAACTCGTAATGCCTGTGTATGTGAGTGGTGGAGAGTGATAGGGCCTCCGACTGCCCTGAACGGCTCGCAGAGGGAGAAAACTAATACTCTAGTGCTATGATAGCTAATGCAGGATATAAATTTAGCTCCCAGGAATGGAATAGGATAAAAATTCCATAAAGAGTTTTCTGTAAATGGCTTACACTTTTATATCAAACTGTGACAGAGTAGTCACTAAAAAAAGTAAAATAAAATAAAACAGTTTCTTGATCTCACTATATGTTGAACACAACTGGAGGCTTTCGTATAAGAAGGAGGAAAAATGACTGTTAAATTTGTTCACCAAGACATTAATAAGAGCACCCTTTGAAGTGCGGTAAAGCCAAATTGGAGGAATTAAATTTGATTGAATCTAAGCCTGTTTATTTTTCATTTCTGCAGAGCGGGTGTTGAGTGATTTGTAATACTTCATTGGAAATCTTCAGGAACTTGCTATCATGTAATCCATTTTTTTTGCTGAAGAATACGACCGCAGGGGACAAGGCCATATTGGTTTGTTGTTAATGTACTGGAAAGAGGTACTATGGAGAAAACAGTTAATATTAAATTACGAACACAAGGTTATCTTTCTGCCGCACATGCTCCACTGCCCTAGGCAGGGGTAATCTGTTAATAGCATTCAGCCAAAATGACACCATTAAGGAACTGAAGCTACACATCTTTTGCAAGCTGAATGATGTATAAAGCTGGTTTTCTATCATCCTAGATGCAATAAATTATCCATGCTGCTAAAAATTGATGCAAGACATAAGTTTGATAGAACCAATACCCAGACATAAATGGAAGGCTGGGCTGGCAGGAAAGGACATGAAGATGTGAATGCTGCCACCAGGGTGTTTTCATTGGTGTTGCTCTGTCTAGCTCCAGCTGATTTTTCAGGGTTTGGAGGCTCTGATGGTAGAGAGTGAGGAGTGACTGAGGCAGAGAGAAAATGAGTAACACATGCAGTTATGCAGATGAGCATGCCAGAAAGGTTTGGATGTCAGGTGTACTTTGAATGAATCATTGTATTTCAGCCTCAGCTTCTGACTATCAATGCTAGAATATGAAGTGAAGGATATTACAATGGGCTGGCATTGTAGAGTTTTTTCATTGGTATGTGACACTTTAGGAAGTCATAATCTGCTCATGCTCATTGCATTTCATAGTAGTGGTCCCATCATCCTGCAAAATAAATAGCTGGGGAAACATTTTCAGATTATTTTTCATGATAGTTTTTCTCATTTTAAATTAATACAAATGCTTAGTAGACTTGAGAAATATGTAGCATCTCTTTATCCTGAGTTCCTCATTAGGCCAGAAGTAATATTTTTATATTACAAAGTACCAGTGAAATAATTAAATTAATGTATTTAGTCATGATAGTATCCATGTATCATAATTTTTGGACACTGGTACTGGATATAGGAACATAAAAGAAGACATCCTGCCTTAGGAAACAGTAGACTAGTAGAGCCTTGGATAATTTTGAAACATTATAATGATAGAGTTTTGTAGGATGCAAAAAGAGCTTGGAGGGAAGAAACCCTTCTTCTGGGGAAGTCAGGATTCTCTTCACAGAGAAAGTGACACTTTGTTTTGTTAAAATTTATTTATTTGGTACAGGGTCTTGCTACTGAGTGATCCTCCTGTCTCAGCCTCCCCAGCTCTGGGAGGTGTGTGCCACCATGCCCAATTTCTGGGTCAGCATGGCTTGCCCAGGGTTCTGGAGCCAGAACCGCATGTGGTACTGGGAAAGGAACCTGGGTCCTTCTGCTTTCCAGGCAAGCACTTAAGCTGCAGAGTTATCTCCCCAGCCTTTCATGCAGGAAGTGACCAGCACAAAGGGAACTCACTTTTACAATTTAGTGGACAGGAAATACATTCAATCAATAAACTCAGCTGTAGTCTTCATAACATTTCACCACTGTGAGTTATGCTGCACATAGACAATTAAAGCATCCAATTCAGGCCATATGCCAAGGAAAGCAAGCTTATAAGGTGATTCTAGAAAGTAGGAAGTGAGACAATTCATGCTGGAATAGTCTATCTAGGCAAGAGAGGGTTTATTGATATCCAAAATGTCTTTTCTAGATTCTTTCCTTCTTTTCTCCAAGTCATTTACCAGTAAAGTATACTCTACAGCTTAGGTATCTGTCATTCAGCACCTGCCCAATTTGTTCTAGTCATAAATATATAAATGTAGAGAACCATAGTCTTGGACTTGAATCACTCCTGAAACCTCTTTATTGGTATCTTTGCCCTCATTGTTCCTCTCCAAACTGTTCTATAAAGAGGGTCTAGAGAGATCTTTTTAAAGCAGGTACAGTGCAATCATTCCCCATTAGAAGCCTTTCACTATGATCCTCAAGACAAACAACAAGTGTGTTGATGTGGTTTGTAAGGCTCAGTATGTGCTGGACCTGCCATCTCTTGAATTTGCACAATGGAAGTCACCATTTGCTACATATGGGATATAATCCTTTTTTATAGGAAGGAATTATTCTAATTGATGATGAATGATCACTTAAAAGACACCATCATTCATGTAATACACAGCCCCCATGCTTCACAAGAAAAGAACCAGGCTTAGATTGACCCACCCTTAATAAGATGAGATCCCTGTTGTTGATTCTTTGTGATAATTTTTATGTAATTGGAATTTTGTTCATATAGTCTTTGCCTACACCAATGTCTTCAAGAGTTCTACCTATTCTATCTTCCAGCAAATTTAGTGTTTTTGTTTTAATATTTAGATCTTTGAACACTTTATATTTTGGCTTAGTGCATGATGAAAGATATGGGTCTAGTTCCCTTGCAATTAGGATACTGTTCAAAAGTCTTTGCCTACTCCAATGTCTTCAATAGTTCTTCCTATTCTATTTTCCAGAAGATTTGGTGTGTCTGTTTCAATAGTTAGTGCACATGGAAAGCTGGTTTTTCTAGAACTATGTGTTAAAAAGGCTTTCTTCCGGTGAAGATGTTTGGCTCCTTTGTCTTTTTTTTTTTTTTTTTTAATCTGGAATTTTTTTTTTTTTTTTAATCTGGAATTTAACTCAGGAGCTTGTGTTTGCCAGGAGGACAATGTGCTACTGAGCTCTATTCCAAGCCTTTCTCTTTTGTAAAAGATAAGGTGTCTTAATGTATCTAGAGTTGTTTCTGCATCTTCTAATCTATCTCATTGATCCTAAGGTCTCTTTTGGTTTGGCCCATATCATGCTTTTATATTACAAGAGCTTCATAACATAATTTCAAGTCAGGAACTGAGATTCTTCTTTCCTTGCCTTTATTGTCCATAATTGCATTTGTTATTCTAGGTTTCTTCTGGTTCAAAATGAGCTTTGGGATGGTTTTCTTTAATTTTGTCAAGTATCCTGTTGACTTTTGATTGAGACTGCATTAAATCTGCATAACAATTTTGGAAAGTATGCCAATTTTCCAAATATTGGTTCATCTACCAAAGAAATGGGCATATTTTTTATTTTCTTTTATCTTGTTCAGTCTTTTTCAGAGTCCTTTTTGTACAGGCCTTTTACTTCTTTGTTGGATGGATTTTAGTATTTAATTTCTTTTAATGCTATTGTAAAAGATATTGCTTCCCTAATTTCTGCCCCAGTGATTTTTCTTTTTATATGGAAATGTGGTTAATTCTTGAGTGTTGACTTTGTATCCAGCTATACTACTGAATTTTGTTATTAAATCAAGAAATATTTTGATGGAGTATTTGGGGGTTTCTATGCCAAGTATCTTGTCAGTCACAAACAATGATAATTTAACTTCCTTCTTTCTTATGTTTATTCCTTTTATTTATATCTCTTGTCTAATTGCTTTGGCTAATGCTTCCAGAACTATGTTGAATAACAGTGGTGACAATGGACACCCTTGTCTTGTTCCTGAGTTTAGAAAGAAAGCTTTCAGGTTTTGGCCATTTAGTATGGTGTTGGCTTTTGGTTTGTTGAAAACGATTTCTATCAGATGAGGCAAAGACCATCTATTTCAATTTTATGAAGTGTATTTATTATGAATTGGTATGAAATTTTGTTAAATGATTTTTCTCCACCTATTGAGATGGTCATATGGTTTTTGTCCTTGGCTCTGTTAATATTGTGTATTACAGAGCCCAAGCCCAGATCCGGTGAGTGTGGGGTTGAGCTCCTGTGATCCCCTGCCCTGGTTAGATCTCTGCAGATTGAGATCAGGTCAGCCACTGAGTGAATCCTTCTGCTGCTGAATTCTTGGGACCCTTGCCACACTGCTCTCTTGGGAAACCTTCACCCCTCCAATCCAGGCAAAGCTCAGGCCCTGTGAGTGTGGGTGTAAATTTCTGCACTCCCCTGTGCCCTCTGGCCCAGAGCACAACAGAGGAACACCACAGGTTCACGTCTGAGGGCTGCAGCAGGAAGGGGCTGAACACAACAGCTAGACCCAAGCCAGGTGTTATGGTTTTTGGGTAGTTGTTCCCTCAAAGCCTCATGTAGTGATGGGGTGGGGACTTCTAGAGCTTGTGATTAATTCACAGTCCACTGAGATTATATGTGATCCAAGTCCAGGATTATGGGTCTTAGTACTGTTGGGATTATGGGTATGAGTACTACACCTGAGCCTGGGGCAGACAGCCTGAATGTAATATAAGAAAGAGACAGACTTTAAGCAGCCATTGCTCTTTGTTGCATTGTTGTTGTTCTGCCACCATGAACTGCTGCTCTCTGCCATATGCCCCTCTGCCTTGGAGCCAGCCAAGTATGGACTGAAACCCACAGTAACTGTGAGCTAAATAAATCTTTCCTTCCTTCATTTTGGGTGTTGGGTACTTGTCCCAGCAATGAGAGAAGAGTAACTGAGACACCAAGAATAACTGAATAAACTCAAACTTAATAGATTTGGACCTGAATTTAATTAGATGCTAAGGTTATAAGTGCACCAAAGCTCTACACCAAAGGTCAGAGGTCAGTGCTATACTAAATGACAAAAAAGCAAAATGGAATCCCAAGCCTCTAGCCCACCCAGAACAAGTGCAAGGACAGCTGAAATGTGTGAATTAAATGCATCAGAAGTAAATAAGCAACAGCAGAAAGGTATCAAGGAACTCAGAGCAGAATTAATTTCTGAAATAAAACAAGAAATTTCTGAATTCATAGCACTGGAAATAAAGATCAAATACAGAAACATATGGAGTAAACCCAAGCTGAAAACAAAAGAATTAATAACTGCTTCTAAGAAAGATATTGATAAAAAAAATAGAGATTAGAAAAATGATGGATTCCTTGAAAGAGCAATACAGGAAAGAAATAGATCATATGAAGGAGAGCCAAAGAGATACAGAGGAACTTAGTATCAGAAACACAAGTCTATAAAATCGTTTGAGTGAAAGTGAAGACAGAGTTTCAAATCTTGAAGACGCTGGTGCAGCCAGTGTAAAGGTAAGAAAAGATCTCTTAAAAACAAGTAGGATGCAAGAAAAATGTAATTAATCACCTGCAAGATGATGCAAAGATGAGCAATGTGAGACTAATAGGCATCAATGAGAAAGAAGGAGCCAATACAAATGATATAAGAATAATATGGGTAGAAGTAATAGCAGAAAACTTCCAAAATATGAGGAAACAATCTGACATTCAGGTAATCGAAGCATACAGAATGCCAAATAACTTCAACCCAACTAAAAACACAGTGAGGAATATGGTAGTCAAGATCCCGGAAATGCAGCACAAGAATAATATACTAAAAGCTACTGGAGAAAAGAAGTAGATCACATTAAAAGGAAACCCCATCAGAATTATGGCCAACTTCTCTGCACAAACCATGAAGGCAAGAAGAGCCTGAGGCAGACTACTTCAATTCTCTATGAAAACAAATTCCAGCACATACTACTATACCCTGCAAAACTCTCTTTCAAGTTTAATGGAGAAGTGAAATACTTCCAGTAGAAAGAACAACTAAAGAATAGCATGACGACAAAGCCAACACTACACAGACTACTAAAAGATGTTCTGGAAAGAGACCAAAATGATCAGAACTCCACCACTGAGAACTGAAGGAACCAACTAAATAGGGCAAACAATTAAACACAGGACAAAAAGAAATAAACAACAGTAGGTAAATAATGTCAATTGTAAGTCAACACATCTTAATTATAACCATCAGTGTAAATGGACTCAATTTATCAATTAAGAGAAGTAGACTGACATAGTGGATTAGGAAACAAAATCCAACACTATGCTTTATACAATAAACACACTTAACTCATAAAGAAATTCATAGGGTGAAAGTCAAAGGATGGAAAACAACACTATCTGCCCAAGTCCCTCAGAAAAAATCAGGAGTAGCAATCTTGTTTTCAGACAATCTCAACTTCAAACCAAGAATGATAAAACAAAAATAAACAAGGCCACTATATACTGGTTAGGGGAAAAATTCAAGAAGAAGATGTAACACTCATAAATATGTATGCATCAAACATGGGAGCACCCAACTATATAAGAAAAATGTTAATGGACATGAAAAATTTAATACCCAACACCACAATCCTAACAGGGGACTGTAAAACTCCTTTATCCCCAAAAGATAGGTCAACCAGACCAAAAAAAAAAAAAAAATTAACAAAGAAGTATCTGTACTGAACCAGAGCTTGGAACACATGGATTTGGTGGACATATACAGAATATTCCACCCAACCAAAGCTGAATACACAGTTTTTTCAGCTGCACATGGGTCATATTACAAAATAGACCCCATACTAGTCCATAGGTCATGCTTAAGCATATGCAAGAAAACAGAAATTATTCCATGCATATTATCTGACCACAGTACAATGAAGCTGGGAATAAATGACAAAATAAACCAGAAAAAATCCCCACTGAATCATGGAAACTAAATGACATCCTACTCAGCAATCAATGGGTTATAGATTAAATTAAACAAGAAATCCAACAATACCTATAACTCAATCAAAATTAAACCACAACTTATAGGAGATTATAGGATGTGATGAAAGCAGTTCTCAGAGGGAAATTCATAGCTATGAAATCACACATTAGGAAAACCGAACTGGAACAAATAAACACCTTAATGCTGCACCTGGCACATCTAGAAAAAGAAGAGGAATCCAAACCCGCAGCCCAGAGATGGGAAGAAATCATAAAGATTAGAGCAGAAATTAATTCAATTGAGATGAACACAGTGCAAAGAACCAACGAATTGAAAAGCTGGTTCTTTGAGAGATTAAATAAAATTGATAAGCTTCTAGCTAGCCTCATCAAAAAGAGGAAAGAAAAAAATTCAAATACAAGCAATAAGGAATGAAAACGGTGTAATCACCACAGACCCAGTGGAAATTCAGAAGATTATCAACATGTACTTTGAATAGAAGACACAGATGACATGGACAGATTCCTCAAAAGGTACAAATTACCAGCAGTGAATCAAGCAGATAGAGCAACTCTCAATAATCAAATAATAGCCAAGGAAATATGAAATGTAATAAAAAGCTTGCAACAAAGAAAAGTCCGGGTCCTGATGGATTCTATAAGAAATTCACAGAAGATATAATCCCTATACTCCTCAAACTCTTCAACAAAACTGAAAAGGAAGATGTCCTCCCCAAAGCATTCCTCTAGGCAACTATTATACTGGTACCAAAACCAGAGGAAGGCACAACTAAAGAAGAGAACTACAAGCCAATCTTCCTCATAGTTGCAAAAATCCTAAATGAAATCCTAGAAAACAGAATGCAGCAAATCATGAAGAAGATCATACACCATGACCAGGTAGGATTCATTCCAGGGATGCAAGGATGGTTCAATATTCAAAAATCTGTAAGTATAAAACACTATATCAATAAAGAAAAATAAAAAACAAAACACATGGTCATCTTAATTGATGCAGAAAAAGTTTTTGACAAAGTCCAACACTCATTCATTCAAATTCCTACAGAAAATTGGAATAGAAGGCCTCTACTTCTATTTGATAAAAGCCATCTATGACAACTCCAAGGTTAACATAATTCTAAGTGGGGAAGAACTGAAATGTTTTACTGTCAGATCTGGTACAAGGAAGGATGTCCTCTATCACCCCTCCTATTCAATATAGTTCTGGAATCATTAGCTAGAGCCATTAGACAAGAGGGAGAAATAAAAGGAATAAGAATAGGTAATGAAGAAGTTAAATTATCATTATTTGTAGATGACATGATACTTTACTTGAAAGACCCAAAAAATTCCACCAAGAAGCTACTAGAATTGGTATACAAATTCAGGAGCATAGCCGGATACAAAGTCAATACTCAAAAGTCAGTAGCATACCTCTACACAGATAACAAACACACTGAGAGGGAAATTAGAGAAACAATACCTTTTACAATAGCACTGTAGAAAATGAAATACCTTGGAATTCATCTAACTAAAGAAGTCAAAGGTCTTTTCACAAAAAATTATAGTACTCTGATAAAAGACACTGAAGAGGATTTTAGAAGATGGAAAGATATTCCCTGCACATGGATAGGAAGAAGCAACATCGTGAAGATGGCCATACTCCAAAAACTGTTGTACAGATTTAATGCAATCCCTATCAAACTACCACCAACATACCTCATAAACCTAGAGAAACCATGCCTAAAATTTATTTGGAATCAGAAAAGACCTAGAGTAGCAAAGGCAATGCTAGCCAATAAAGATAAGGCAGGAGGCATTACAATTCCTGCGTTGAAATTATACTACAAAGCTACTGTGATAAAATCAGCATGGTATTGCCAATGAAATAGATCTTCAGATCAATGGAATAGATTAGAAGAAGCAGATGCCTCTCTTAACACACTCAGCCACCTGATTTTCAACAAAGGAGTCAAATACACATCCTGAAATAAACATAACCTCTGTAACAAATGCTGCTGGAAAAACTGGCTCTTTACATGCCTAAAACTAAAACTTGACAGAAGACTATCACCATGTGTTAAATCAATTCAAAATGGATTAAAGATCTAAACATTAAAACAGAAACACTCAATCTCCTGGTAGAAAAAGTAGGAGGAACTCTTGAAGACATAGGGATAGGCAAAGAGTGCATGAACAAAAATGAAATTTCATGGGTAGTACTTGAAGGAATTAACAATTGAGAAATTTTGCATGTCAAAAGAAATTACCAAAAAAGTGAAAAGGCAACCACATTTCCCCTCTGATCAGTTGCTTTCCTTGACTGCTGGATTTATTTTGTAATTGTTTATGGAGCTGTAATTGTTTTTATCTCTTTCTAAAATATCCTTCAGAACATTTTTAAGTGTTGTTTAATGATCATGAATTTTCTCAGTTTTTTTTGATAAGATATGAAAATATCTTATTCTTCATCAATTTTGAAAAAGTTTTGCTGGCAACTCAATCTGTTAGAAGTTGTTTCTTTTGGGCTTGAAATAATTCACTCCAAGGTGATTTGTCCCTCAGGAGGGAATATTTAAAGAGAACAGAAAAACAACATCAATCACAAAAATGTAGAATCTGCGTTGATACTTACTGTTTCAGTTATTCTTTTCTTGTTGCTGAGACAAATATTGGATAGCCAAAATGAAGAAAGTAAAGATTTATTCAGCTCATAGTTCCTGGAGATTTCAGTCTATGCTCAGCTCGCTCCAAGGCAGAGTGACACATGGCACTGAACAACCTTTCATGGAGGCAGAGAACAAAATGTAGGAGTAGCAGAAACAATGACTACTGAGAACAAGTCTGTCTATCTTATGTTGCATTTAGGCAACCTGTCCCAGGTTGGGTGTGGCACTCACACCCATAATCCCAGCAAAACTCACACCCATAACCCCAGCAGTACTCAGACCCATAATCCCAGGCTTGGATCATGAATTAATCATAAACTGTAGAACTTTGCCTTAATGACTACATGAGGCTTTGGGGGGACAAATACACACAAAGCATAGAACTTATATAATAACAGAAACAATAAATCAACACAAAAAAGTATAAGAATAAAAGAAGAAAGAAAATAAAATGCCCTTCTGTCCTATCATTGGTAGACAACATGGCAGGCAAAGTCCAGATCTGTGTGGATTTATTCCATCAAGCCAACTGTAGCTTCATGCAGGCTAGCGGATAATCCCAGAGACCTGCACCTTTAGTTTCACTGATGTTCAGGCTGGTTTCTGGCTACGAGGCTGGAACAGATTTGTTCAGTGTGCAACATTCTGTGTGCCTTTGGCTGGCTTGAGCTTGGCTCCTTGACCTCTTGCTGGCTTCAGTTGCAGGATCTGGCCCTTGTAGCTAGCAGCCAGTATGTGGTGCTTGCATCTGTTCTGAGTTCCAGCTCAGTTGACCTGTCTCCAAGATGGCTAAAAGTCAAATGGGCTCTCCTGAGGACTTCTGAACCAGAATAATTCATCACCCCTTGCTGCTCACTCTGTCCCCTTCTCTGTTCCAGTGGTTTAATTTTCCATGGAGTCTCTGGGATCTCCAGTAGTATTTGGGAAACTGCAGGTTTGATCTCCCCCTTTTATGCAGTGAATCCAGGCATAGGGAGAAAGCACTGTCTCTCCTTCATTCTACATTGAAATTTCATTTTTTGCTCTCCCTGTGGGTTTCAGTTCTCACTTCAGATCCTTCCTTGCTCCCATGGACCCACTTCCCTCCTTCTAGTTTTCATCACATTCCTATATTCCAGATTTCTTCACATTCCTAAATAGTGGAGAGGCTCTTTCTGTGATGCTTACCACTCTACCATCTTCACAGAAGTCTTTGTAGGGTGGTTTGTGAATTGTAGTGTGTTGACAGGAAATAAGATTTTATGAGAAAAAGGAAAAATAAGAGATTTACTGGCAAAGTTTAGGTAGTTGGACTGTTTTCTTTTACGCTACGTCATGCTACTTGAACTTGCACATTATCTACATTAGCCATGTAATTGTTAGTCTTTGTACTTTATTTTGTATTGTAGGGATATTCTGATGCAAACAGTAGATCTGAAGTAGTCACAGCAAAGGGAAGTTATTCTTAGTGCACTGTACCAGGACTATACAGTGAAGAACACAGTAAAGAAACAGCAGTACAATTTCCTTTAGTGATAGATTAAACAAATTTTGCTCATTATTTATCTCTTTCCAAAATCCAGTGGACAAAAGACAATGGATGAATGGACTTGCATGTCCACAGCCAGGGAGAAAAGCCTAAAAAAGCAAGAGAACAGGTGATTAAAAAAAGTGCACTAACTGTTATGATAGTGTGCTATATTGGGCAGATACCAGGAACAGTAAGAGAAAAAGAACTCTTCGAGGAAATGGCATTTCAAAGGCCCGGTGGAAGTGAGTAAAGAAAAACATAAAATAAAAGACATGATAAAAGAAGTAAAGATGAGGATTTTAAAGAGCATCTGGGGCCACTGATCAGATATAACCAGGGTTCTCCAGATGAGCTCTGTTCTTAGTTATTTTTTGTCTTATAAGAATAGTGATCCTTGTCAGATCACTTAGTGGTCCTGGTTTACAAAACAACTCACAAGGCTATGAAGTCTTCTACACTGCATTCCTTTACTGTAAAGACTTTTGCTGGTCTTTACAGCAAAAAACATTCCTTTTATTTCTGTTCATTTCTTTTTAATAATTTCTGTTTCTTTATTTTATTATTTAATTTATTTTTTATGTATTTGGTACAGGGTCTTACTATACAACTGGGTAGTGTTGTAGTGATCCTCTTGTCTTCAGGCTTCAAGTGTTGATTACAGGCATGCACCACCATGCTCGACTCAGTGGCTGGCTCAGTGAGCCTGGGGATGGGGCCAGCCGGCATGTGGTACCTGGGAAACCCAGTCCCTGCGCTGGCCTAAGCAGGCGCTTAATGCTGACCCATAGTTTTCACTTCTCGACTACATTCATGTCTTTTCATTAAATTCAAGTAGGTTTTCTATCACCTTATTGAGCATAGTTGGTTCAGTTGTTTGTGTTCCAGCTTCAGTAGCATCTGAATCATCTCAAGCTTGGCATTTTCTCTTAAGAATCTATCACATTTCATTTTTCTTATTTTAGTGTTAATGATCATAGATACAGCACTGTGATTTCTAAATTGTGTTGAATCTGAGACTCAGTATAAATTTTTGGAGAATGTTGAATTTTCTTTTTATCAGACACACAACCTAGAGAGATAGAAAATCCTTTGTTAGGGGCTAGAGGGCATTGGAAAACTGTGGTGCCCATGGGAATAGCTGTAGTATGTACAGAGAAACTTGATACTGAGCGGGCTCCAAATGATCCAAAGGGCCAGTGACACCAAAGGCTGTCAACCTAGAGAGGCTGCTGTTAGAATACAGCAACCTTCAGAAAGAATGGAATTTTTTGTTTGTTTGTTTGTATTTTAGGACAGGGTCTCCAGGGTCTCATTGCATAGATCAGTGTCATAGTGATTTGCTTATTTACAGTCTCCCAAGTGCTGTGATTACAGATGTGTAGCACCACACCCAGTCTCAATTGCCATCTCAGTGTGCCCCAGGAGTGGGGCTGGCATTGAACCTCCTGGGATTGAACTCCTGGCCCCTGTGTTTGCCTAAGCAGGAGCTTTAATCTGATGAGCTATTTGGCCAGCTCGAAATGGAATTTGTGATAAGTAACCATATATAATATTTTAATAACTTCTATTGGCATGGTAGGAATGTTTTAGGGAACTAAAGTCTGTAAGGGTGCATCTGGTAAGAAAGACAAATGAAATGTGGTTTATAACTTATTATTACTTACTACAGTATATAAGCTGATCATTCTAATACTTGAGGTACATAGAAATTACATAATTCATTTTATTGTTTTTGTGAGATATTAATTCTATCTTCCCTTCTAAATAGCTAACAATTTCACTATTGTGATTCTTCAAATTGTTTTAATAAATTCTTACCTCAAGAGAATGATAAAGGGACCTTTATTTGACCAGGTCAGATTCATCTCTTTTGGTATACTTTATTGATCTATGCTACATCTTCCCTAGAAATTGAATAATTGCATAATTCTTCAAAATGTTTTCATATTGTGAAGTTGAAAAATTAAAAATGATTTACATGAATCATTTATTTAACCTATGACTTAAAGTAAATGACTTCAAGGTTGTACCCAATATGTTCGCTTATCACTGAAGGGTGCAGACCAAGGATCGCCTCTCTTTCCACCTTGTCATGAGCTCTCCTCTGAGGAGAGACAACCTTCCTTTTTCTATCCTCAGGACCTACTAGGTAGAATTTGCATTATATGATGAAGACACCCTATTATAAAAATTCAATATTGGGATTTTTTTTCCTTATTAACCTACTTTAGGAGGAATACCTTGTCTAATTGGTTTTTCTTTCATGCCTATCACAGTGCTTGGTAAATAGAATATTGATTTACAATATCCTATTTATCAACAAATGGATATTGATTTAAGGCTACAGGTTGGGATCTGATTATAACCAGATGACATCTCAACTAGATGGCAAGAATCCATGAGTGGGGGCATTTTCTTTTCTTTCTTTCTCCAAGATAAACAGTAGTAAATTTTATTTCTCATACTATGGAAGTTATCGTGTCCAACAAAATGTTGCTACAAATGTATCAGATGAGGGAATAGAGATCTAAATCTGTATTTTCTATGTAGGGTTTAATTGCTTCTGAGTATACATAAACCTTTAGCTATTGAAAAAGGTATAAATAATTCTTAACTCATTTCTTTAGATATTGAGAAAAGAAATGAAAAAGGGTGGAGAGATGCATAAGGGCTTATGCTTTTTAAGTTTCTTGAAAAATTAATCAAGCATGAGGAAATTGCATTGCATCTTCTTAGTTAGATTCTGTAAGTATATAATTTGAATATGGAGACAAAAGTGATAACCTAAAATTCCAAAACAGATCCAGCTGTATGTTCTGCCACTGAATATCTGTGTTCTCCTCAGCTATTACAAACTGGGAGGTGAGTCATGTACCTTCTTTTGGATGAGTTTCTAATACATAGGGAGAAGCAAAGGCATGTGAAAGAATTGTAAAAATGCAAAAGGCTAGCTAAGTCAGTAATCAATGAACCAAAAGTTTCTAAGGAATTTATCCAGGGGGACAAATACGTCCATGATTTCTGTGGTCTTTATACAAATGAAATTCCCAAGAAGTTTGTCCCTAGTACGCGTACACAGAGGTGTAGCTCCATGAGGCTGCAGTCCATGCTACCTGGCCCATGGTGAGGGACAAGAACTGCCACAGATCCTGCTGGCCAGCAGGGTACCTCCCTCCAGTCCACTGCTGGGTTCACTTCTCCTGTGGCTGCCTGCCGTTATCCTCTACATTTGTGTATTTGATATATTCTCTCTCTCTCTGCCTTTCCCTCCCTTCTCCTCATCTCTCTTCCCTCTTCTCAACTAAATCATCACATCGCTCAAGTTTTACTTTCTCCTGACTTAATGAGGTACACGGCATTGCTCTGGCACCGTAAACAACACGATTAACATACTGTGGCAGCTGTGGCAGGGAGAACGCCATTTCCAAGGCTGTTGGAAGACATTGGAAGCTTCGCAAAGAATTATTTAATAAATTCTACTGCTCATGAAGCTAACCATGAGATTATTACTGATGTATTCATTCAAGATAAAAAGCTAACAGGAAAAAAATATCATTTGATAAGAGAAGATGGAGGCAGAAAGAAAAGGATTTCAAGACGTAATTCTAAAATATACTTACAGATAGTCTAAAGAACATCTGGGTACCCTTGGGTAAAGAATTAACTTTATAAAATTCTCAAATAAAAAAAAAAGAATAGAAAGATAAAGATGACTTTTCAAATAGCTTCTAGGGGCCAGGGAGATGGCTCAATGGAATAAATGCTTGACTGGCAAGTGCAAGGGCCTGAGTTCAATCCCAGGTTCCGCAAAAAGAAAAAAAAAAAAAAAGAAATCAAATAGCTTCTATGCTATTGGCAAGAGGATCAATGTGAGCAATGGAGGAAGCTGCAGTGATCATTTTTGCATAAATAACACAGATACTTTGGGCGTTTCTAAAGTTACCAGAAGAAGAGCTAACTTATTATCGCAGTGACAGAGACAGTTTAGCTTTTTAAAATAAACTTTGCTTTTGATTAATTTGGCTCAGTGTCCCAGCCAAGTGATACACCATGGTGTATTTGCAAGTGAGTCTTTGGCTGTATATTTATACAAAATTTCATTCCTCTGTACTTTAACATTCCAATGACTTATTCACCTTTATGCAGAGAGAGAGAGAGGAGGGGAGCACTCAGTTATTTTTTTGTGTATGCTTTTGTTTTTGCTTTGAGACATCATCTTGTATATAGACCAGGCTGACCTTGAACCTGTGAGTCTCTTGACTCAGCCTCTCAAAGGCTGGCTGGAGTGTGTTCCAGGACAGCCTTGCTTTGATTTTTTGTTTTAATGAATGTTTGGATGAGACGTGAATTATTGAGAAAATTAAATTTTGGAATCTATTTGTGATTTTAATAAGTAGAAAATCAATTGTACCATGTCTTTTATGGTGATATTTTTGAAATTTAACATTCTAAGTTAATTAGTGTAATGATCATGAAAGTAGTTATATGATGTTTACCACTTTGCCAGAAAATTCCATCTATAATAAAATTTTTAACTATTCTTTTGAAGTTTTTATGGATATCAGCACCTTCTAAAAATTCTTTATTTTGTGCTACTCTTAGTTGTATCAGTTTTCGAATGTCCCCCGATGGCTGCTTCTCATGCCATATGAGTAACATAATAAAGTCTACATGGGGCTGAGAAGATTCTTTGGTGGCCTCAGCACATGTCTAAGTGCAAGGGCCCGAGTTGGTACTGCATGCCTTGCTGACCCCAGAAAATCCAGGTACATGGTGTTGGGCCTGGAACTGGATGTGGTATCTCACTCAAGCTTGGGAGGCCTTGATAGGAGGATCACTAAGCGTCTGAATTGCACAGTGCGATCCTGTAAAAAAATCAATCAATAATTGAAATAAAAGCTTGTGTGGCCAAGTTGACTGTCACCTAGAGTGTGTTGCTCTAGTTAACTAACAGCATGGTCATTTTTCTTTTCTCTTCCTAGCATGAGAAATGGCATGAAACCACAAATAAATGTACCTGGAGCATCTGTACTTTCAGTATCTAAAAGAAACTATGTTTATTTTTAAGTGAGATGTAATGGTACATATCCACAATGCCAGCACTCCAGAGGCCCATGCAGGAGCATCTCAAGGTTTGAGGCCAGTTTGGTCTAAGTAATGAATTCTAATTTAGCCTGGACTACCTACTGAGACTGTCTAAAAAACATAAAAGTCTTCTTTGGTCACCCACTGCATCTCTCTTTTTGTTTTTTTTTTTGAGAACACTAAATTCTTTTTTTTTTTTTTTTTTTTTTTTTTACCTTGAAAAGATGGATTTGATAAATTAATACATTGCAAACTATTTTCATAATGTTTTGGTATCATAGAAGGTGCATACATGATATTATACTTACAGACATTATTATACCGTATGTCTCTTATCATTAAATAGAGTGTAGCTGTTTGCGTATCTTATTTTTTATACCTGAATTACATCAAAGATTCAATCTACTCCATCTCTTGCCTGAAAAAATTAAGATATTAAAGAAATACATTTCATAAAATGGCAGTTCTCTGAAATTTGCCTCATTTGCTCCAAGCCCTTCCTTCTCCCAGTCCCTATATAGGTTTGACTCAATACACAATTTACTCTTCAGCTTTTCTGTACCAGGAATCAAACACAGGTCCCTGCACTTGCCAGGCAAGCGCTGCGCCACTGAGCTAAATCCCCAGTTCAAAAGGCAATATGCTCTTGATAGAAACTCAAGGTTTAGAAAATTTTCTAGAAATTATGCTGGGTTATGTAGATGTCAGACAAGCCCTCTGAGAATAGGTTTATGCGGCAGAAAGCACAATGACTAGGAAAATAGAAACAGCCTCCTACATGAAACAAGAAGCACAGTTTATGCGGGCTGGTGGTCAGATCTTCTGGTCTGCTCAGAGGGGTCCATGTAGGGAAGAAACCCACTCAGCCTATCTAGGTAGTCTGTAGAGTGGACCAGGGCATCTTTTAACATTTGAAGATCACTGAGAGACATATGAACATCGTAATTCACTGATGTGCACCTCCTTTGTTCTAAACAACCCCATGGTAGAGCAGGAAGCAATTCTGTTGATCTGGAACTCTTGTCTCTTAGCTTACACATCACCTACAAATTGCTGTGAGGAGAACTACTGTCTTCACAAAGAAAAACAAAGAAGATATAAACAGAACGAAGCCCAGGATCTATACAAAAATGCTATACAGAAAAATAAAGGAACAGGGAGAGCAAGTAACAGATAAAGAGCATTCAGCAGAAATGTATTAGTAAGGAGTATCTAAAAACTGAGACCAAACCTATTGTTTTGATGTAAAAAAAAAAAAAATCCTTTTTCAAGTGCGAGTTCAGAGTAGCAGTTTGGTAGACATGATGACAAGCAGAGGAGACAAACAGAAGCAACGATTGCCCAAGAATGAGGCTGAGGAATAAAACCTGCCCTTCTAGTTGTGAAGAGTGTTTGTAGGAAGCACCAGGGAGGCCAGGCCCTGCCAAAAATGTCCTAAATAAGTATGTGGGCCCCCGGGGGCCAGGGCTGGGCAGCTGTCCAAGATTAAAAGCAGAAAGAGAGGCAGTGGGTGCAAAGACAACCCAATACAAGTGTGATGGGTGACTTTGACTGAGAAAATAAAAATAAGAGAAGAGGGAGTTAATGTTTTAATTTGTTTTATCTCCTTTTTTAATTGTTTCTCCATTTTGACCTTTTTCCATTTTTGGCAGAACCAGGGACTGCACTGAGGCCCTTGCATTTGCTAGGCAAGCATTTATTCTATTGAGCTGTTTCCCTGGCCCCTTTGTCTTCTTAATTTCTTTGTTTCTTCCTTCCTTCCAAGTTTATGTGCATGTATCTGGAAATATGAATAACTGATTGGAAAACAACACTATATATTACAATAAATACTGTGAAATTCATACTACTTCATGAAGTGAAAATATGTGTAACTTGTAAATTTTTCTGTTTTAATTCTAATTTGTACTCTCTTTAAAATACAAAAATGAGAAATGTTTTTTCTTTAAAGAAGTGCTTTAATATACATTTTTTATTGTTGCATAAAAATCTATACAAGTTTAGCAGCTTAAATTCCACATTTATCTATTGCTTAATTGTTTCTGCAGATTAGAAATCTAACACTTGTACCAAGTTCTCTGATTTGGGTTTCAAAAAACTGAAATGAAAGATGTGACCAACTGTTATCTGAAATATCTGCTGAGAATCTTCATAATCTTGGCATTCTAGGAGGATAACAAGTTTGAACCTAGCTTGGTACCTTATTGAGACCCTATCTCAAAATAAAATAAAAAAAATAAAAGCAGCTGGAGGTGTAGTTCCATGCCAAAGTCTTGGGTTCAATTCCCAGGACCAAGAAAAAAAAAAATCATTTTCTGAATCCATACTGCATACTGAGAGTCTCGGCATATTTCAACATTTGCCTTCATCGGTCTGAGGCTCTTGCATCTGGCTGTGAGCTGTGGGCCATGCTCTCAGAGGCTACCCTTGTTCCTCCTCATGGGGGCCTTCCCTATCTTCAAAGGCAATGACAGCCCATAAAATTCTTCTTGTACTCCTAATCCGTCTGATTCCCATGATCAACCTGCAAAGACTCTGCTTTTAAGAGGGATTGTGTGGCTGCATTTGGCCCACATAGATAAACCCCTTATACCATAACATCACAGAAAAGATAGCTTATAATCACATGTTCTGGGGGTGAGAGTAAAATATTTGGTATTATTTTTGGAATCCTGCCCATCGCAAAAATATAACTACAGAAATATCCTTCAAAGCAAAGGAAAGAGTGAATCTATACTGCAATAGCTTGAAAAAAACTCATTTCTCTCAATGATAAAAAAAATGATCTATCCAAAAAAAAAGCACAAGCATTCTGACAAGATCAGACTTCTCCACAGTGACATAAATAAGACATGTAAAGAACAGGATCTACAAAAATAACTACAAGGGAAGAGGACCAAAGGCAGCAGGGATAGATAAAGAACATTCACCAGGGATGTATTACTAAGGAGTGTCTAAAACTGAAAACAAACATATTGCTTTGACTCAAAGAAACAAATATATGTCTTTTCTCAAATATGAGGTCAGAGTAATAGTTTGGGAACATAAAGAAGACATAATGACAACCAGAAAAGACAGACAGAAGCAGTTATCATTAAAAACTATCAGCTTTTTAAAAATATAAACAAATAAACATCTAGTTTGCTTGTTTATATATACAAAACTTACAAATACTATTTGCATAAAATTGTTTAACTCTTCCTCCTCAGGTGAGTGAGCTCCTGGTGAGGGAGCTGCATGATGCGCTTCTGTCATAGGCCCTTGGGTACTGTATTAACAACCTTGGACTGAAACTTACAACGCTGAGAGAAAAATAAAATATACTGAATAAGAGCCTGATCCAGAGCAGAGACTCAAAATGGTCGTGTTGGGATACTCAAACTACCAGAGGGCTTAAAACTTGAGGATTCCTTTTCTTTGGTTTGACACTCAGAACAAGCAGAGAGCTGAGGACAGTGAGGACACAGACGTGTGGTTTGCAAAGCTTTCCCAGCTGGTAGGTAGTCAAGCTAGGGTTATAAGCCCAGGAAAACAGTGTTTGTGTCCCTCACCAGAATATGATGGGACACAGCAAAAACACAAACAAAACAAAACAGACAGACGGAAAGTAGAAGAGAAGGCGCAAGCACAGTCTTGGGAGCCTTTTGCATGGTCTGCTGCTTACAGGATGGAAGGCTAAGAGAAACAACGCTCATGCCTCACAGAGTCTGACGGTGAATGACGGATGGAGAACCAAGTGAATGTACAGCCCTGGTTGCCTGGTATGCAAAGGATGAAATGGGAAAGTGGAGGAGGAAGAGGCCACCACCTTGGTGGGCTGGGCCCAGAGAGTGCACATCTGTGTTTCTGTAACTTCTGCTACCTTGAAGTAGCTGGCCCCGGAGAGACCCTGACCTGGTTCCATGAGATCTACCACCAGTGCCTGTGGCCAGGGACCCATAGCATCAAGCAGATTCTGGAGTTTCTTGTATTGGAGCAGTTCCTGGCCAACCTGCCCAGGGAGCTGCAGGCCTGGGTGTGTGAGCATCATCCAGCAAATAGGGAAGAAGCTGCAGCAAAGCTGGAGTTTGTGGAGGGGAAGCTGGAGGAGGCGCCATGGCAGGTTTCAGGTGACCAGGGACAAGAGCTTCTGGTTTGCAAGACGGGATTAGTGATAGTGTCCCAGAGATCACAGGGTGGCCTTGTCCAGATAGTAAAGTCCCTGTCCAAGTATGCATTTTGGGGATTCCAGCCCTCACAGAACACAGTTGCCTGGGGAGGCACCTTCAGAGAAGATGCAGTAGCAGCTGACTGGCTTCCTCCGGAGTCCTAGAGGTTATTGAAGAGAACCTCATTCCCCTGGAAGGACACAGCAGATTCCCTCCCAGGTGAACCTTTGCAAAGATAAAAGGCAGCAGAGTGGTGGCCACCCTGGATCCCTGGGTGGTACAGTGCATGCTAAGATCAGGGGTGCATAATTAGCTGAGGAGTGTGAAGGACAGGAGCCTGGGAAGACTCTGTGCCACCTGGGTGAAGATTCCTGCTTGTGCCAAAGCTGGTGAATGGGAGGGCAGGTTACATAGAAAGCAGAAAAATGCTATAAGGAGTAAAGCAGCACATTTGCCATGAATGTGAAAAGAGTTTTGCTCAAAGTTTAGGCCTGACCAAACACAGGAGGATCCACACTGGAAAGAAATCTTATGAGTGTGAGAAATGTGGGAAAGCCTTCATTGGGAATTCTGCCCTCATCATTCACCAAAGAGTCCACACAGGTGAGAAGCTGTGTGGATGTGGAGAGTGTGATAAGGCTCTTAGTCAGAGTTCAGACCTTATCAAATACTAGAGAACACACACTCAAGAAAGAAGCTCTATGAGTATGCGGACTGTGGGAAAATCTTCAGCTAGAGCTGCAATCTTCTTGAACATCATAGAATTCATATGGGGGAAAAGCCACACCAGTGCACCAGGCAGAGTTCACATCTCCTGAGACTGTAGAGAAGGGTCCATGGTGATAGAAATGATCAGAAACTTCAGTTCAGAGATTCCTGGGAAGGTCAGGTCAAGATAGAAAGCCAGTGGGAAACTGCTGAAACTCCTGTGTCATACAAATGTAATGAGTGTGACAGAAGTTTCACTCAAAAAAATAGGACTTCTTGAGCACCAAAAATTCCACATTGGTGAGAAACCCTATCAGTGTAATGCATGTAGAAAAAGCTTTACCTGAACTTCACACCTCACTCAACATCAGAAGAGTCACATAGGGGAAAAAATTCTGTCATAGTAACCTCATGTATGCATAGTAAAATTGGTACTCATGTGTCATTGAACTGAAGCCACCTGGAGCTTTGCTAGCAAAAGAATTTGTGAATGAGAGTTTTATCCATGAATTACATCATCAGGTGTTAGAAAGTGAATTCTGGAAAAAAAAAATGCCTTCTGGATGAGGTGAAGGGAATTATTGCATAGATTTTAGAAGGTGGTTGGAACAGAACTGAGTTCATAGAAGGCTATGGGAGAAATTTTTGAAATTGGTAGGACCTGAGTATTTTCTCACATGGTGGAGCTAAACAAGCCTCCAGTCTCTATGATTTCCATAAGCCTGTACTTTAGGCTGTCCAGCTGCGACCATTTATTGGTCAGATTCATGAAGTCTTACAACCTGTTCTGCCCCTTGCATATAGATGCTAGTAAACATTTATTCATGCACCCATAAAGTTACCTATCTAAGTCTCAAATTCTGATGATCCAGACTTTTGTGAAATTTGTCATCAAGATCAATTTATTTGTGTCTAAAGAATTGAAGTTATAGGTTCTGAATCAATTTAATGTTTTTTGCCATATATATATATGACTGATAGGTGGGTTGAAGGTGGGGTAACTTTGGTAGAATTCCTTTATATTGCCTAAGAATTCTATTAAGAATGCCTTTAATAGCTTCATCGTTGAATCATTATCAATACCTGCTACCCATGAATTCTATTTTTCTCTGATGTTAATTGTATTACTTGAGGGAGAAAGTTCTTCCTATTCAGTTGGTGTGAAATAGTTCCATAGAATAAAATGATTCATATTCTGAGGTTAAAAATATTGTTATTAAAACTTAAAAGTCATAGATTAATATTTCAAAATATGCCTGAGAATAGGTAACATATTTTCAACTGAATTTCCTTGACGAATGATTGGAAAGGAAGCTTAAGCTATCATGTAATAAGTATAAATCCTCCAAAACAGGTCTTATATTCACATGCTAACTGCTACAACAAATAGTGTACCTCAAATATCAATAGCTAAATATAAAAAGTATTTTTATTCCTCTGTCACTGTTCACTTGTGACAGGGATGCCAGATCATTCTATAGCATAGCACTAAAGGAAAAGCAAAAACAGTGGGAGGTACATCTAGTGACATAGAAGGTCTAGGCCAAGAAGTGGCATGCATCTCATTCATGAGAAGCTAAACGGGGAGTCCAACTTAATCCCAGGAGATACCAAAAGACATGATCTTCCTGTTTGCCTGGGAAAAACAAATGGAATTGGTGAATGTTTAGTATTAACATTAAATTCCCAAATCTTCCCTTATCCTTATCACCATATATAGGTATGATGTAATCACCTCAAGAACACTAACTAGCTATTTAATGGCAGGTTAATTTACCAGAGTTTTTCTACTTTGGTGTGTGTATAAGAGGGAGTGATTTAACATAATGGTGGGTTGGGTTGGTCATGGTATTTTGGTCATAACCACCATCTGATTGCTAGAGCTTGCTTGATTTCTTGTCTTGACATTCTACAGAACACCTCAGAAAAGGAACCCACTGCATAGTGAAGAAAGTATAACAATGACACACACTCATAGCACCCACTGATTTGGCCATATAGATGTGTACAAACCTTTACAAACCTTTAAACTGTTGGCCTGATGGCATATTGAATAGCAACCTGATGGCTCAGGTAAGGCATCATCATGACCATGTTACCTGTGTCATTTGGTACCATCTTTAAAGATGTGATGTGAGCCTAGTAGGTAGTGCAGTGGACTAAGATGTCAACTTAGCCAAGCTTAGGCAAGTGCCCCTACCGTGGTTCAATCCCTGGCACCATATGCCATGCCAGCCCTATCCCCAGGGTCCAGGTGTGGTGGTGCATGCTTATAATCCCAGCTTGGGGGAGGCTGTAAACTGGATCACTAGGAGTATGAGCTGCATAGTGCGACCCTGTAATAACCAAATACATTAAAAAAAGAAAAGATGTGGTATATTTAAGATGTAACAGCAATCAAAATATACACTGAATACTTAAATGTAAAAATTATCATACTCCTCTACTGGTGGGCCATGGTGATGACATGTCTCACAGGAAGTTCTCTGCTCCCAGACATGGGTCCTTGGGCTCCTTGCCTTGGAAGCTCACCAGCAGGCATCGAGGCAAGGTGAAGAACTTCCCCAAAGCTGACCCTTTCAAGCCCATGCACCTCACAGCCTTTCTGGGCTGCAATGCTGGCATGCCCCATATCATGTGTGTGTGATGTGGATAGACCAGGATCCAAGATGAACAAGAAGGAAGTTGTGGAGGCTGTGACTATCATGGAGACACCACCTATGGTGGGCTATGTAGAAACTCTTCAAGGCCTCCAGACTTTCAAAACTGTCTTTGGAGAACATATTAGTGATAAGTATAAAAGGTATTTCTATAAGAACTGGCATAATTCTAAGAAGAAGGCCTTCACTGTGTTGTAAGAAATGGCTGGATGACATGGGCAAGAAGCAGCTGGATAAGGACTTTAGCAGCATAAAGAAGTACTGCCAGGTGATCCACATAGTTGCCCACACCAGATGTGCCTGCTTCTGCTCTGGCAGAAGAAGGCTCACCTCATGGACATACAGGTGAATGGAGGCACCATGGCCAAGAAGCTGGACTGGGTCTGGGAGAGGCTGGGGCAGCAGATCCCTGTGAGCTAGGTGTTTGGACAGGACAAGATGATTGATGTCATTGAGGTGACTGAGGGCAAAGGCTACAAAGGGGTCACCAGTCTCTGGCACATCAAAAAGCTATCCCACAAGATCCACTGGGAACTGCACAAGGTTGCCTATGTTGGAGCATGGCACCCTGCCTATGTGGTCTTCTCCATGGCCCATGCTGGGCAAAAGGGCTACCATCACTGCATGGAGATAAACAAGAAGACCTGTAAAATTGGTCAGGGCTACCTCATCAAGGATGGCAAGCTGACCAAGAACAATGCCTCCACTAACTATGACCTGTCTGACAAAGACATCAACATTCTGTCCACTATGGTGAAGTGACCAATGACTTTGTCATGCTGAAAGGCACAGTGTGGTGGGGACCAAGAAGTGTGTGCTCACCCTCCACAAGTCCTTGCTGGTAAAGACCAAATGGTGGACTCTGGAGAAGATCAAGCTCAAGTTCATTGACACCATCTCCAAGTTCGGCCATGGCTGTTTCAAGACCATGGAGGAGATGAAGGCATTCAAGAGATCCCTCAAGATGGACCACATTGTGAAGGAAGGAGGCATGTAAGAGCAGGTACACCTGTGGCTCGTGGGGTCTCAATGAAAGCTACTTTCCAGTGGAAAAAAAATAAAAATTATCACATTAAAAATACATTGCCATTTGTCCTCAAAATACTCCCCCTTGCTTTGAGCACAGCTATCCCATCTTTCTTGCTATTTTCTGAATCAATTGTGGAAATCTTCTTGAATGTTTTCATAAGGTGTGCTCAAAAAATGGTGAGTGAAGCTGTCAAATGCCATCTAAAGAAAGACAGGATTTAAGAGAAAGTAGTGTGCCTTCATTCCCTTTGTTCAATGAATCTGCTACTGTGTGCTTTGAATTCCTTGAAGTCAAAGTGACCGTGAAAGGCACATATGTGGAATCAGTTGAGAACACTGAGACAGTTACAACAGCACAATTACAGGTATTCATGAGAGAAGACTTCCAAAACTGCTCTAGCAAGTGATAAAATGATGGGGTATGTGCATCTGAAGCTAAAGGGAACCCATTGCAATGTGCCTTTCATGTGATACATTCTTTTTTTTTTTTTTTTTTTTTGTCTTTTTGAGACAGGGTCTCGCTATGCAGTTCAGGCTGGCTTTAAGTTCACTTTTGTAGCTCAGGCTGGTCTCGAACTCACAACAATCCTCCTGCCTCAGCCTCCCGAGTGCTGGGATTACAGACATGTGCCACCATGCCCAGCTCATGTAATACATTCTTAAAACTCAAATTTAACCATAGTTTTGGTAGTACTTCATATAGTGGCTGCCATATGGATATTATATTGGGCTATATCTATAATTGAATACATGAGTGGGGTGTGAAAAGTGAAAGCAAGAGCTTATCATTGCATTCAATGGCCTTCATAATGACTTTGTGCTTCATGTTCCTCAACCTTCCCCATTGCTACAGAAGAGGTCCTCATTCCTAGGAGGCTTCTTTCGACCAGAGATTCAGAAAATATTTCAGTCAACCTGAAGATACAGCTGCAATGTGTATCTTCATGTTGGTGGACCAGTAAGCAGAAAAAAACACATTGCTTTTCAGGAAGGGATGTAGTTGCCTCGATTCTTGGCAGCAGGGTGAAGGTAGTCTGGGATTCAGGATTCGCTGGAACATCTCGTGTATGCTTCCATATTTGGCTGAAAGCAAGCATGGTTTCAGCAACCCTAACCTGGTATGAATCTCAGGCAGCTACCTGAGATCAGAGGAAGTACAGTCTGAGAAGAAAGGTGAGAGGAGCCAAATGTGAAAACATGGGTTATGGTTTTACATCCTAACCCTTTGGGGAAGTTTTTGCTAGTATATTTTCATTTTATAAATCATGATAAACTGGCTTTGAACAGGCAGGTACAGGGAAGGAGGATGCAGGTTGAGAGAAATTAGTGGCAATATATATTTTACTGTAGTACAAGTTCTGTCGATGTGACTTAGATCACTTTCAATTGCCAGTGCCTTAGTCAGTGTGCCTGAAGCCCTGCTAGACTTTCTCCAGAAGCAGAACAGTGTTTCTCCAGTGCATGCAACAAGTCGGACTGCACTGAGTGCTCTGCCACGCTACTCATGCCCAGGGACGGGAGGGTGTCTGCACCACTCAGCTAGCCAATGCATTATACCTTTGTATGGTGTATTATTCAGGATGTTCAAGGCATACAGTACCATGTGCGTGTGAGTGTGTGTGTGCATGTGTAAGACAGAGGGAAAGAGAAAGAAAGTGAGAAAAGGAAGGAGGAAGGAAGGAAAGAAAGTGTAGCAATTGGCTCTTACAACTGCATGGGCTAACAAGTACAAAGTTTCCCTGGCAGAGGAGCAGGCTTGGCATTCAGGGACCAGTTACTGTTGAATCTTTAAAAACAATTTATTATTATTTTAAAAGAATTCAAAATAGTGATAGAAGGAAACACTATTATATATGATATAAGATTTCACTAAACAAAGTAATAGGAATCCAACAATGGCTGCTGTATTACATGATGCTATGTACAAATTAGTTTTTCAGATTATCACATGTAAACGCATAAGTTTTGTTTAAAAAAAACAATAAGAAGTTATAAGAAATTCAAGAGAGAAAAATATCAGAGCAAAACCAAAAATTATAAGCATTAACTGCTCCTTTCTTTAATGTTTATATAATTAGATTTCTCAAAGTTTAAAGGAGGAGGCAATAAATATTTAAAGATTTAAAATTTCTGAATTTAGTCCAATTTATAATACATTTCCAAGAAAAATGAACCTTTTTCACAAGAAATTTAAATAAAATAATACCAATATACAAAAAATGAAATTGTCCAAAACTTATTATAAAGAAAAAATGATTAAAGCATATACATAAAAAATATTAGCTATGGAAGAACAAAATTAAATAGCATCTTATTCCACATTAGA
>PVKA01008123.1:0-74446 GCA_004027165.1 Ctenomys sociabilis | reverse complement strand
TTTTTTTTTTTTTTTTTTTTTTTTGTAGTACTGGGGATCAAACATAGGACCATTGCACTTGCCAGGGACAGTGATGATTCTAAACATGAACTTCTTGTGCTCACCTAGAAGCTGGCTCCCGGGCTCACATTCTTACAAGCACCCAGGCTACCTCCCAGCCAAGGGTTTCATCAGAGGAGCACACTAGAGTGTAGGAGGGAAGACTCAGCTCCTTGGGGTAACAGGGAAGTCACAGTGACAGAAAAATGTTCCCCAGATACTTCTATGGTCAAACTATTGAATCAAAAATGAAATCTGTGAGTCCTTGGTTTTGCCAAGAATTTTTTTTTTTAACCCTTTCTTTTGTTTTGGGATTTTCTGCAAGTTTCATTTTTCTCCCATATTTTCATTCATTCCTTACTTAATTTGAAGACCTAGCACACACTTGGGACTTGCGTTGAGACCAAGAGATCTAGAAGTTGTTATTGGGCAGAGGATCCCAAGAATGTGGTGAGATCCCTGGTTGGTTTCAGGAGCTTCCCTTGAAATCCCTAATGCAGACTTTACCACTCACAGGGATGCTCAGTTTCCCTCCAGTTGGCCCCAAAGACCTTTCATCTCTTCCCTTGTTACATCTGAATGACTGATGACCTAGATTGTGCCATCCAGATATGTCATTCTGGGGCACACAGCATTTGTCCAGATCATCAGTTGGACATGCTTCGAGGGCTTCCCTCTAACTCCCTTTCTCTTTATTGAGGAGTACAGCAAATCTGCTGATTCTCATCTAAGACAGTGGGTTCTACTTTCTGCCTGCCCTGTCAGCCCCAGCCTTTTAAAATCTATTTTGTAAGACACAATGGAGAAATAGTTTGGACAAAAGAGGGCAGTAGAGTGAGAGGACAGGCCTAGCTGTTGGAGCTTGTTTTTCCCTAACAGTGATAAGGAACAGGGTAGCACATTTCTTCCACACTGTATATGGGGTATTATTCCATGTAAGCCTCCTTCTGCCCTGTGAAGGAGGGCAGAACAAAAGCAGCAGTTGAGGGTTTTAATCTGAAGTCATTTCTTGCTAGCTTACTACCTGCCAAGCAGTAGGATACCCGTTAGGCAGTAGTGGACAGTTTAGAAACTCTGCGAATTGACCAAGTTCGTGTAGGGTAAGGGTACACTAAAAGATGGTGAGAAAGTTAAATAGCAGCATAGACTTACTCCTGATTTATCCAGGCTAAAGGAGCAATTCTGTTTTCTTCTATTTTATTATAACGTAGTACAATTACATTGATCTTTCTTGTATGATTGAAACAAATTTCAGTTATTTCTTCAATTTGGTTATTTCCTAGATGTAATTCCTATAATTAAGAGAAAAGAGTATTATTTTTTCCATTTATATTTGTTAATATATTCAGTATTATAGATACTAAGGTTGTAATGAAGACTATTCACATCAGTACTACCAGAGTTAATGGTTTTAAGTTGTAAGATTTTTTAACCTATAAAATGAACTATATCTGTTCATAAAATTAAATTCTTTCTGTTTATCTCTTAGACAATAATATGTTGCAAGATTCAGCATACCGTATGCAATTTACAAAACCTAGAATCTCATTTGGACTTTAAAAATCTGGAAACTAAATAGAAATTATCTCCACGCACCACTGAGTAACTCAGGCCCAGAGAGATGATGGTGCTTGCCCATGGTTCCAAGACTAATACATGAGAGAGGTTCTTCATAGCAGAGCCTTTCGCTTCAAGCCAGCTTCCTACTGTTCCATGAGTTCTGTTATATTTTTAGGCCAACATTCCAAACATACTTGTATTTAATTAAGAGTTAATTAATTGAGGGCCTTAATTTAGAATCACAATGAAGTTTACTAGAACTAATAGAAATTTAAGAGCTATTTGTCTTCAAGTTAAACTTAGTTTGCATTAAAATGAATTTTTTACTAAGCAAAAATGAATTATACAGTTTTTCTTGTTCTAGTTAGGATGCAGAAATAGTATTAATGTGTACTTTCAATGTAACTTTCTGTTCCTGCCATTGTAACTGTTATCTTTGTCACTTAATTGTGGTATTTGTTGGAAAGGGGTAAATAGTTTCTGCCTTTTGCTTTTTCCTCCATATATAATTAATAGATAAGCTAAATCAGTGGTTCCCAAATATGGTTGTATGTTAAGAATACCTGATGAGCTTATTAAAGTATTAATTCCAACCTAAATGTAGGCCAGTAAGGGGCTAGTTAAATAAGTCCTGGCATACTTTTACATACCTAGATTACTCACAATTGTAAGAAAGAATGATGTGTCTTCAGATATATAATGAGATGAGAGTGGCATACAGCAGTGAGTTTAGAAGGATTTATAACACTTATATACACAGCACTCTCTGGGTTGGCAAGAAAAGCCAAGATGGGAAGTTTAGACATATGGAGGGACATGTGATCTTTTATATCATCCAGGTTGTATGTGTGTTTTGCTGGTGGTAAGCATTGTCTAATGAACATTTTAAAAATTCTCAATTGTAGTTCTGCTCTCTAAAGACTCTGACTTAGATTATCTGGGATAGATTCAGGAGTTTGTATATTTTAGGAACCCACATGATTCTGGTCAGCATGAGATCATGATAGGTGACCTTCTGGTGGGATGATCATGTGGTGTAGTAGAAAGAGAGCTCAGATAAGGAAACCTGGGTTCCACCTGGGTCTATCAATATTTATAGACTCTGTGAACCTCACTGTTCCTAATACAGGAAGTAGAGTGTGGACATTCATTAGTCAAAGACTTCCTGGGAACTATTGGGGATAGTCTAAAAGGATTAAAATAAAGATAGTGCATTGGGCCTAGAGTTATCACATGAGAGTCTTGGTAGAAGCTGGTCAAAATTTATAAGCTAGAGTTGTAGGAACAGGCAAGGCTTTCTTGGTATAATTCTTGCATTAGTCATTTTCTATTTTCTAAGAGTGTCTGTGATTTTACCTGGAACTTCTAAGTGGAGATGGGGGTGCTAACAGAGCATGAGCTATTCTGTGTTGTACGTTTTAGTTCTGTCTTGGGACAGTTTGAACTGTCTTAAATGTGGGGTACCTTTTGCAAGTTGTGGTTTCTGTTCAGATTCTTAGTTCCTCCTCGCTCTAAGAGTGGTCAACAGTATCATTTTTCACTTTATCAAGAATATATAATGCTTATACTTTTTTAAAAAATTCTATATAGCACCAAAACTACCTAGTTTAATATACATTACCATATTTTTTTTTTTTTTTTAAGACACTATTTGTGGCTGGGGAGTTGGCTCAGTGGAATAAGCGCTTCCCTGGCAAGGGCAAGGGCCTGAGTTCAGTCCTTGGTTCCAAATAAATAAATAAATAAATAAATAAATAAATAAATAAATAAATAAATAAATAAATGACACTATATTTCTTTTGTTGTAGTATATTTTATCTAAAATATATTTAAAATGTAGAAGAAAGATCTAAGTACCTCAATAGAAGCAGGAAGACCTTGTGGAATGATTCTAAATTTATTTTTTCCCAAGCGCAAGTAGGATAGGCTCTTCAAAGGTTTGAAAGCTAAAGGATCGACATTGGTTTCACTGAGATTGTTTCCTTCCAGTTCTAAGGAGACCAGTTGATTTAAGTCTACAAAAATAAAATTGTAACAATATTAGAATAATTGGGAAAACTATGCAATTTGGGTTTAGGGTATAGTTCATTGGTTGAGCACTTGCTCAGCATGTATGAGATCCTGGGTATCACAAAAGAGAGAAGAAAAATAACTGCAGTTTTATAGCATGCATGTATAAAAGTTCTCTTTATTTTAGGGAAGTGTCTATAGGGTGTTCAGGGTCTCCCTACTAGATCGGACTTGTAGTGATCTGTCTTTTTTTTTTTTTTTTTTTTTTCCGCAGAACCAGGGATTGAACTCTGGCCCTTGCATTTGCCAGGGAAATGCTTATTCCACTGAGCCATCTCCCTGGCCCTGATCTAAAAGTTTACTTGATTTGAAGGTATATAAGTTCCTTATCTTTGCCCCTTCCCTGCCCCATAAATCCTATTCCTAAGTTCTTTACACATTTCAGATGCACATTTTAACTAAGACAAAAATGCAGTGCAGAGAATAACTTAAGTGTTATAGAATACAAGGATGTATAATTAACAGAAACAAGAGGGAGGAGGAAGAAGACAGGGAAAAGTGTCAAGGATATCTCTAGTGGCCATGCTGGCCAAGCTGGGATTTAGAATTGAGATGCATATAGAATAGAAGTTTATGAAAAGTCATTGGGAGTATTTGCAGTGACAGACTAGAATGAAATGGCAGCATGCTAGATTGTAGAAAGGAACACTGTCCCTGGCAAGTCCCATTCTCTGTTCAGGGGAGTTAGTAACAAAGCAGAACAGTCAGTTCCCTTCATAGTTATTCACTTATTGGCTCAGAGTTTTTGATTTAAAAAAAAAAAGATGATCAAAACATCCAGTAATTCAGATTAAGTACCAAGAAAGTCCACACCTCTCTCACTGGACCAGGAGTGGTATCATCCAAGTCAGTTGGACGTTTCGAGGTAAACCACTGTTAAGTCAACAATGACATACCCAGTGGCATCTGTGACTGAGGTTCAGAGTGTGGTTCCCAAGTAAGGGTTATTTTCTGATTTGTATAGGACGCCCTGTGCAAGTTAGTCCTGCACTTAGGCATTAGCAAGACAATTACATGAAAAGTAGAGATAATAAATGCTGGATGATTAATAAAGAAAGCAGTATAGATTTGAGTGGTATTGAAGTGTGGTATACTTTTAAGGATAGAAAGAATTAGCTCTAGGTGGAGACAGTCAAGTGAGTGAACGCTGTGCTTGAGCTCACCTGCCCACAGCCAGCCAGTCCATGCACAGCTGCAGGACTCAAGGCAGTAAAGGAGGCTCAACAGCTGTCCCAGCCACCCCAATCAAGAGAACAACCAGCAGTCACAAAAGCAGTACAACAGAAAGATTGGGAACCTATCCTACCCAGGAATTGCAGGGAAATTTTCAGGGCAAGAGGACAGCAGAGAGCTTCCTTTCTGGCCACCTGCATAGGGGTGAGGCCTCCTCTTTGCTTAGAGTTTGGCAGTTAGGAGAATAGGCAGCCAGTTCACTTTATACTACACATCAATACTCTGGGAATATAGAAGCATTTGTACATGAACCATTCCAGGGAAGTGTGAGACTTCTTTCTATGTAGTTTATTTTTATAAGCTATCATTTTGATAGCACAATTGTAAACTCACATGTAGTTTATATTAGGCGCTTGGTGTATTGTTCTAAATTCTGTATTCTCTCCATTCTCTGTTTAATGGAACAGAAATGAAATTTTCCAGAAATGAAATTTTCTACATATGACAAAGCACAGCAAAATTTGAATTTATTAATGTTTTTCATGTGTACCCTTGAAATGCATCTGGAAACTGAGTATTTCCTTAACTATGTAATACTCAGATTTGGCAGTTTTTGTAATGACTGTTCTCATCAGCAGAAATGTTTTGTTCCTGCAAAGTTTCTTAGTGCTAAGGGAAACAGTTGGAAGTGCTAGGTTTATCAACAGTTATATAAAAATGTGTTTCAAATAAAGATAACAGAGAATGTGGAGAATTATGTCTCAAGAGCTCTGCTGGATAATTAGAAAGACAAACAAAAAATGTAGGGAGTCTTTATTTTAAGGAAGCATACCATTTAATTAAGGGTGTCAACTAGATTCTGTGAAGAATGAAATCTGATCCAGCTTCTTTTGTAGGGTTACATTCTGTGTATGTCAGCTATTTCATGTGGTCCAAAATACTTCTTGGTAAAGTCTGCCCTTCAGAAAGCCAGGCCATGGCCACAGCCACATTCTACACACCTTAAAATGTAGGATAGCAGGTACCTAGGGCCAGCCCACACCCTTAGGAGCAGAGCTGCCAAAGTCAAGCTACTACCAGGAGGGTCATTGCCTTCAGTAAATGACAACACTTCAGCCTCATGCACAACTGTATATTCATACTGTGCACACAGTTCTCATATACTTAGTTGTAGGTTTGAACACATAGCAAAGTAAAATAACTTGTTTTCATAGGCATAGCATAAATTGTAGATGGGGAGATGAAGGAAGTACAATCACCAGTCCACAAAGAACAAACAAAAATACCAATACAAAACACAAAAATTTATGGCAATGTGGGCAGTATTTAGTACAACTCTCCAGATATTATGGATTGGTGTATACTGTATTGTATATACATGATGAGAACCTAAAATTATTGTAAGTTTTAAGGTTACTGTTCTTTTTTTAAAGACAGTAAACAATATAAAGTATACTTGTAAGTTTTACCAACCAATAAGTTTTTATCTATTTAAATGGTAATGATTTAAAACATTTTTTGTTTTTTTTATTTATTTTTTATTGTAGTGCAAATATCAATGAGACAGTTTTAAGATACCTTGACAAGATAAAACATTTTTTACATATTTAGTAATGCTGTAAATCAGATTTCCAAATGACAGCCAAAAACTCTTAAGAGAAAACATGTCTGAAAAGAAGATGTTAAATACCTGAAAAACTTTCTTCATCAATAGCTTGAAGATTATTTTCATTGATGTTGAGTTCTTCTAAGGTAGATGGTAATTCTGAAGGAATGTGTACTAAATTATTTTCATCCATATTCAGGCGCATTAACTTCTTCAGAAGCTTAAAAAGCAAATATCAAAATTACCATTTTTATCACCTATACAATCACTTATTTCACATAGTTGGTATTTTTGAAGTAAGGACAAAACAGTCTCACAAAAACATACTTATCTTTTGCTCACATTATAATACTCTCCCTATGAAGTAAATATTACTGTAGTAATTTATTTTTGTGCATTTGCAGCAAACTACATTTGATGACTTTTTATTCCACTCACCCTTATATATGTTGCAGTTTTAGAAAGCTAAAGCATAAGACAAAAACTAAAAAAAGAAAATAAGTAAAAAAGAAAACTATGTATCAGTCATATTTTGATAGGTCTTTATAGCAATAGATAGAAATTGCATGAATCATGTATTAGTCTGACTAATGGATGCTTACAGCTAAGACTATGATTTTTAATTCATATTTATAAAGCTCCATTTTATATCTAACACCAATGGGAGAAACAAGATCATAATATAACACTATTTTCTGTATAAATTTTTCAAAACCAAGTGCTACACATTTCACAAACTATTCCTTTGTGGTATGCAAACAACTGACCACCTGGAAAAATGCATTTCCATGCTCATAATTTCTTGTTTATTGGCTAAACCTCACCTGCAACAATAAAAATGGAGAACTGAAGTTGAATAGGGTTTAGTGAAGCTATATGAAGTGATCTACTTCTCCAGTGATGATATTGTAGTTTCAGATTTATAATGGCAAGAAAATCCCCAACCAAGAAAAGGTGGTAGTCTGCTGCAATATTTTTCTCTTGATCAGATACATGATATATGGCTCCTACTGCCAGCTGTTGCTCAGTGAGAAGCAGCTTGAGTCAGGTACTGGGAGGCCGGTTTTCTGTCTGCTCAGACTTCAGAAGAGAAATGGAACCAGAGAATACCAGAGACTAGTGATGTGTGAGAGTTGTTGGTAGATGGTAGACCCGATCGAGCCATCCAAAGGAACAAAGTTTGAGTTAGTGCTATGTAGTGTTTTACTTATGGCTCTTAAGACACACATCTATGAGTTTTCCTTTATACCCACATACTGTAACCTTTCCTATCTTCTATTTTTGCTGACCTAAAATTTCTTGATTCTCTCTTTTCCTTTTTCTAAGCAGTTATTTAGATCTCTTTCCTTCAAAGGTTTACTTTATGGTATTTCTTATCCTTTTTTCTCTTCTCTTCACCATCTCACCAAATGGTAATTTTCATCTGCACCTCTCTGTTTCTCCAGAACCCACTTCCACCAGATTTTGCCCATTGTTCAAGAAATATGAAAGCAGTGTCCTGATGGCCTGAAAATGCTCGTGCAGGTTTCCTATAAGCCCTACTTTGTTTCTATATGCTAAGGCATCAGATATCAATGTTTTCTGCTACTTAGGAAGAAAAGTACTCCATAAACTGAAAGCACTAGTCATATTACTGATGCATTTATGTTGGCACATGTAAGGTGAGACTAAAAATATATAAAACAAATTACTTTCAAGAATAATTTAAAAAAAAAAAAAAGAATAATTTGAAACAAGAAATTACTTTCACCATGCCAGACATGGTGGCACACAGCTGTAATCCCAGGAGAGGGAGAGGGAGAGAGGGAGGGAGGGAAGGAGCACTTGAATGGGTTTTACAGATATCAGAGAAGGAACTTCCTTAATACACAAGAAAACTGCTGCTAGTGCAAGTCAGTGAAGCTGTTAACATGGGTTGTTATATACATATTGGAACATGTGGTTACCTTGAAGGCTTTTGGACCTATGGCTGAAGAAGTAATATTATTTTTGCTCAGATCAAGCCTTTCCAGATTCGGTAATCCATTAAATGCTTCATCTGGGATGGAGGTGATAGAATTCCCTAGGATATGCAACAGTTATATTAGTTATATGCACATGTACGTACTTGCATATATGTGTATAGGTCTGTGAATGTATATTAAGAGAAAGCTTTGTCTGAAGGAGAAAACAATATATAAACAAATGCATGTTTGGAAAAATAATCTTGGGGCTAAAGAATTCACCATAATCAAAATTTTCTAAGGATTTATCATGGTCCATAGCTCATGTTTCAAATGAAGCTACTTAAACATCCAGAATGCAGTCTGCTGCACAATACTAGTTACATTATGAATAATTGACAACAGATATGTTTCCATAAGGATGTACAGAAACTGATTTTGTTCTTCATGTTTTTCTATTGCTATTTTCCTGGGCTAGAAGTATAATGTTGATTATATAAGAAATCAGAAGTAAGTCACTCACTTCCTCTGAGCATGCTTAACTCTGTGTAAAAGTCTTGGAAAAATCATCGCTCAGATCCCACCCTCCAGATTTAACATTATGTCTGCCCACAGAGAGATATAACAAATTTACAAATTTCTTCTTGCTTCAGTTTTAAGAATTTTTGTTTTTATACTTTAGTTAAATACAATTAGTCAGTGGTTTTCTTAGTCAGTGATTTGGGACACAGAAAATGACTTTTCCAGAAATAATACATACTGTAAAAACCATTCAGTACTGGGTATGTAAATCCTAACACTTTGGGAGGCTGGGGCAGGAAAACCACAAACCTGAACAACTTACCAGCGTAGTGACAGCCTGTCTTAAAAGGGCTAGGGATGGGGGCGGGGGAGATAGCTCAGTAGAATAAGAACTTGCCTGGCAAGCACTAAGGCCTGAATTCAACCTCCCATTCGGCAAAAAAAAAAAAAAAGTGCCTGTCTGAAGGGTGACCGGTGACGCTTAAAAGGGCTAGGGATGTAGATCAGTGCAAAGACTGTGTGTTTTAAGAACTAGTATCACATCCCTAACACACAGGTATGGTGATTCATCCTATACTCCCTGCACTGAAAGAGGCTGAGGCAGGATTATGAGTTTGAATCCTGCCTGAATCCCCTGGGTTTGATGCCCAGTACCACAGGAGAAAAATGTAGTAACCTTGTAAAATGAAGACAATGTAGTCCAACATAGGTTGTTTATCTTCCCAGACACATTAGGTTTTCTTAGAGCATACTTGACACAGGCTACCATGAAGATAGGGTGACTTTCTGGGCCTGCGAGGAATTCATTAAGTTATATAAAAATGAGATGAAAGTCTCTGTTAAGAAGGCCATGGAAGCTTCTAGTAAACCAGCAGCATCCAACTACATATAGCCATTCCTAAAGGATTATCTAGAGCCTATTCTGATGTTCTCACCCTACCATCCTTGAGCCCACCCTGCTCTTCCATATTGGCCAGTCCTGCTGTCTTCCACTCAAAACCTTCCCTGGTAGCCTAAACAGAGAAGTGCGCAAAAGGTCCAGAAACTGTATTTCTGCTGAAGTAGCTGAAATGCGGGCAAAACAGCTATCAAGTGCTGGCAGGTTGTGGCAGGAGCTGTGGGAACTCCCCAGCATGCCAAGGGCAATGATGAGCTACCTTGGAGAATCCTTGGGCAGTCTCTACATTTTTTCCATCTCATTTGGTGGTTTGGGAAAAGAGGTCATAGGTCCACACAGACACTTGTGTGCAGATATTTATAGCAATTTTGTACACATTTGTCTCACACATGAAACAGCCCAGATGTCTGTCTGCTGGTATCTGGTCTTTCATACAACAGGATACTTTTAAGTTTTGAAAATGAGCTGACATATCCAAAACAAAACATGTGACTCTCAAAAGCATTAGATAACGAGACAGAAAAGCTCCATATTGTGTGATTCCATTTATGTGACTTTCTCAAAAAGGTAAAACCGTAAAGATAGAAAACATTTTTTGTCATAGCCAGGGACTAGGGAAGGTTGAGACATGAGGAACTTTAGGACATGATAGAAATGTGCCATGTCTTTATCATGGTAATGTATATACAGCTGCATGTACTTGTCAAAACTCAGAACTACAGACCAAAAATCAGTTTCACTCTACAAATTATAGTCCTTTGAAGCTGACTTTTTAAAAAGGGCATGAGAAATCACTTGGTTTGGGTGTTGTTTTACACCAGAGCCATCTGAAGTTTCTCTCTTCTAGACAGTTCATATGTGAAGATGATGAAATTAGTCTCTGTTTTGAAATTGAGGCACAACAAGTCACATTTATGTCAAAAGCACATAATAAAATCAAAAGTCAACATTTCTTACCCGCAAGCTCCAGATTGGTTATCTCTGGGGCCATCAGTGGTGGGATATGGGTAAGGGCAGCATGGACACAGCTGATGGTCCTGTAGGACAAGGAGCAGCCACTGGGCAGGCGTGGCCTGCCACCTGGGGGAGCAGGGGTGGGGCGCTGGCAGGGCATCGGGAACACCGCTTCTCTTGCAGCCTGATTCTCTTCCCCTTCTTCCTCGTCTTCCTCTTCGTCCTCCTCCTGCCCCCATCCACAGCGTAGCTGTTGAAATGCTGGCCTCCCCCTCTTGCTAGGTCTTTGCTTGTTCTCTCCTCTGTTCTCTTCACTGTGAGGTTTGCCCTGATCTCTGTGTCTAGAGGTCTCTTTCTTATGCTCTTTATCTCCTTTAGTTTCTTCCTTGTCCTCCTCAGATTGAAGTGCTTCTTTTCCAAATACTTCATCCATTTCCACCTGAAGAGGTGGCAGTTGCTTAGGAAGTACATTGGTAGGTTCTGTTTGTTCTGAAGAATCACCAGAAAATTCATTTCTATTATTTAACGTGGTATCATTGACTAAGGAATAGGAGACCAACGACCACACAGGGAAGAAGTAGCAGAGGCAAATTGGTGATGTTAATAAGAGGAAAAACCAGTGAAAATGAGGTTAGTAAATATTCTCTCCAAGTGTTTGAGTACCATTTAAAGATGAAATGCATATTCATTTTTTTCTTGAAAAATTTTAACTATTTGTTTTATAAGATCTATTATAGATAATTTTTCATGCCTCTTTACCTTAATACTAATTTTTGCATTAAATAACATGTATTTTTGCTAGAATATAATGCTACCCTGGGACTAAAGAGGGAATAATATTGCTACATGATGCAGTATAGAAAGCAATCTTGTGTTATCAGATATGACGCCTTTATAATAGATACTATTTGATTTATTTGGGTCTTTGTGGTTTCATTTGGTTTTCAGTTTAATTTTCGTTTTGGTGTTTTGAGACAGGATCTCACTATGTGACTCAGACTAGCTTCAAATTTGGGACAGTCTCCCTGCTTCAGTTTCCTAAGCACTGGGATTACAGGCATGTGCCAGTGCACTCAGCTTGAGTTCTTTTTTAAATAAGAATTTATAGTCTGTCTTCAAGTATAAAAAAGTTAAAACAGATGTATATTTTGCTATGGTAACAGACCTCCTTTATTATTTTCATCCTTTTTTTTTTTTTCCCCTCAGCTCTATGGGCTAGATAGTATACTCTGAAATCAGAACTATAAAGTTCTCTTTTTTCTTGCTGAATTTTCTACCTAAGTTGGCTTTGCTACCTGAGAGTTATCCATGTCATCCTGGACCCAAGCGCTGTTGCTTTTTCTGTAGACACATACCAAAATGCTGTTCATTGTACCATGATGCTGGGAGCAGAATAGCCTATTATAGAAAGCTACTGTGATTTACACATAGCTTTTTATCTGTGGCCGACTTTAAGGAAGATAGGACATGAGTCTAAATTTGGTTTCAGCCAAGGGTGGTATCTGACCCCTGCACTTGAGAGGCTGAAAGCAGGGGAATTGCCATGAGTTTGAGACTACCCTGGGCCATAGAGTGAGTTCGAGGCCAGCCTGAACTACACAGTGAGACCTTCTCAAACAAAAATAATTAATCTTAAGTGAAGAGTTCTAAGGAAAAGCAATCTTACAGTGTACAAGTTTTCCTATATCAAAATTTATAAATTCATTTAATCATCTTTCTCTTTTTATTTAATACTACATATAAACTACTCCCTGAAGGAACTCAGGAAATATAATTATTTGAAGAAATTACTTATGATGTGAGTTTAGTATATATTATAAAGTCTGGACTTTTTTCACATCTCTCACAAAATGTACAGAAAATAGAATAAGAGAAAATTGGTCAAAGGAAAGTAAACCTATCATATTGAAACATTTAAAATCCTTCCCATATATTACAATTTTTACAAAATAACATTTCAAGAATATATAGTCTCTTGAACAATGTCTAAGAATTTCTAGATCATGCCTTATAAATCTGGTATTTCACTCTAAGTAATCCATTTCATTGAACATTTTTCTAACATTTTTCAAAAAGTGTAATATTTCATTGAAATAACTGATTATACAAAGAAATGCAATTCCTAAGTGTTCTAAAGTTCTTCCTCACAGGAGACTTCCAAATAACTGCCCTGTGGCCATCTATGAGTAAGAGCAGTCAACCTTGCAAATAGACAAGAGAAACTGTCCCTATCCCTGACAATTTATTTAACTAGTGTTTATTTATTTTTCATAAATAACTGGCTAAGCCTTTCTTTCATTGGCTTCTTTTCACAGAAGTCTGGACCCCCCTCTCAAAAGGCCCCATTTTTCTCCGTGCAAGCCTTGAGGGGGAACAGGTTTTCAAGGAGCATCTGAGAAAGACCACACTGGCACTTGAGTAAAGGAGAGCCACACTAGAACTCAGTGCTTTCCCCACACTTCTGCATGTCCCCAGAATTACTGAGGTCATACTGTGGACCACTTGGGAAAATAGCCAGGAGGGTTGAAGGTACATCTATCCAGTTATAAGTTACTCCTATGTTCTTACAACATCAGTGTGTTTATTCAGATAACTGTACCCAATGCAATTTGGGTTAAAGAAGTCAAAACATGTACAGACCAGAAGAGTCCATAATTCACAATAATTCAAAATCTGTTGTAGAAATCCTATCATGTTATCACTAAAACTAAGGGTCACTTATGGGATGTGAGCTCCTCCACATTTACTCATTCTTTTTTTATTAAATTTTTTACAAAAATTTATTGATTGATTTATTTGGTAGAGTCTCACTACACAGCTCAGACTTATAGTGATTCTCCTATCTCCTATCTCAGCCTCCTCAGCGCTGGTTTTAGCTCTGAAACCAGCAGATGGTTTCAGGCCAGCCCAGTGTCCTGCATGTAGTACCAGGAAAAACCCAGGTCCTTGTGCTTGCCAGGCAGGCACTTAGACCCCCAAGCTATCTCCCCAGCCCTACTCATTCTTGATGAAGCTAGAAGGATAAACCCATAATCTATTGTTTCTGTTAACCTACCATACACTGCCCCAGGTAGTTCTGTTTATCAGCATTGTGCCTGATGAGTAGGTTGCTGTAATTTATACCTTAACATAGTGACAAAACAGAAACAAAGGAATTGACTAAATCACCCATGATGTTCTGTTTTGGTTCCGTCTTTGTGCCAGTATCAGTGCAGACTGGACAGCATTCTCCATCAGGTGTGACCATGTAGTGGCATGTCTGGGGTTGGCACATGGTTTCATCACAAAGCACTCTTCCGTCTGAGCAGAGGCAGGTGGTACAGGGGTCAGGAGACCATACAGCTTTGTTGTACAAGGTCATACCCTTCACCAAGCAGTGTCCCTTCTTTCCTAGAAGAACACAGGTAATTTAAGACATTGAAATTATCTATGTGCTTGTGACCATCTCTGGATAGAATTAAATGCTATATAAAGTCAGACTGATATAACTGCACAAGAATAGATTCTTGTTTATGTTTGTGCACAGAGTAAAAATATCCTTCAAACAGCTCCTGGAAATGCTTTTCACTGATGTTCTTTTCAGTTCCTCTCACTAAGCTCTGAGGGTGACCTCCCCATGGTATCTGGAATGCGAATTGCATATCCATCTTGCATCTATCTGTCAGGATAGGCTAAGTAATACAACAGAACCTTCAAATCTTAATTTTCTCACTCAACTGAGTATTCAGTGTTGGCACACAGAGGCTCAGCTCATTTTAGTCACTTGGTAACAGATAACAGACTTCCTCAAACACCCTGCCCTAATTGCCACACTGATGAGAATAGGAAGTTGCAAATTGTAGCCTGAATTTTTAAAGTGTCTAATTTTACAAGCCAAGACAGACTGTCTGACTACACCTAACAAAAGCAGTATAGTTCCCTTTCAGCCCCAGAGAGCTCGAACAGCACAAACAAATTGTATACCTTCCAACTCTATTTATGTACATGGGGGAAAGGTGAGACAGAGTCTTTTTGTGGACTTCTTAGACACTGTGGTACCCTTTTTTGAATGACTACATTATTATAAGATTCACGTAATAGTTACCCATAATGTGTATGATGGAGTACTTAGTATACATTGTGGGTTGTATATACCTGTGTGATAATAAAACATTTTAATTAAAGGAGCTTTATTATTTATATATTAACTGTATTACATGCAGCCTAAGACAATTTCTGTTCACTCAGTATGGGCCAAGCAAGCCAGGAGTCTCTAACCTATGAGTAACCCTTTGTCAGCTCAATAGGTTGTAAAGAACTAAGGAATCTCAAAGGGGATGTCTTCCTTCCAGCTGTGGTATCCTTCTTGATAACTTCTCCATTGTCTACAAACTCTACCCCTAGATGAGCTATCCACTGGCCTCTCTTCCCCATATCCATACAGCCTCAGTCTACCTATGTCTTATTTGAGTACTTGCAGTCAACTAGTTCTACTCAGTTGCTCCTCTAGAGAAAAATTTTCCCCCTAATTGTATAACTACTATACCTATAACCTATCAAAATGTCAATAATTGATTAATTGGTTGGTTGGTTTTGCAGAAGTAGAAATGCTGATCTTCAAATTTTATAGAATAATAAGGGATATCAAATAGCCAAAACAATGTCAAGTAAAAAAGAACAATGTTTGAGTTCTTATACTTACAGATTTCAGAATGCTGCAAAAGTTTATTGCCATGCCACACTAATCAGCTTATGCCAACATGAATAAAATAAGTTAAGACGTCTGTAGCCAGTTAATTTTCAAGAAGGATAGGCTCAGTACAATAAGTGCTTGCCTGGCAAGCACAAGAGCTTGAGTTTAATCCCTGGTTCTGTCACACACACAAAAAAAAAAAAATTCAAGAAGGGTGGTAAGGCCATTCAATGGGGAAAGAAAAGTCTCTTCAACAAATGTTGTTGAGACAAGTGGATACCCATATGCAAAAGAATGAAGTTGATGAAGAATGAGTTGAACTCCCACCTTACAAAAATCAACTCAAAAATAGTTCAAATCCCTCAATGTAAAAGTTTAAGACTGCAAAATTTTTAGAAGACTTATAAGTAGATCTCCATGATCTTGTAGTTGGCAATGAATTCTTAGATATGACACCATAAGCACGAGGAAGAAGAGGAAAAGATGAATTAGATTTCATTAAAATTGAAAATACAGTGCATCAAAGAAAGTAAAAAGGCAACATGCATGATGAGACAAAGTCATGCAGATCATATATCTGATTAGTATATAACATCCACACATATATAAGAACTCTTAACCAAAGGACAACCCAATTACAACATCAGTAGGCCAGGCATGTCTAGAATCCTGGCACTTGAGAAGCTGAGTCAGAAAGGTTGCCAGGTTAAGGCCGCCTTGGACTACAAATGAGACTCTGTCTCAAACAAGACGAAACAGAAATGGGCAGAGAACTCGAATTGATACATTACTTAAGAACGATTTTCATCATCACTACTCATTAGGGACACAAAAATTAAAAGTACAATGAGATAGCATTTCATACATATAATCAAAGGGAAGAATAAATTAAATATAGAATCACGATATGGCCTAGAAGTTATACTCCTCAGTTTATGTTCAAAAGAATTAAAAACAGATGTTCAAATAAAATTTATACACAAATGTTTGAGCTGGGCTACACACAATAGCTAACAGGTGGAAACAAACCAAATTCCTGTCATAAAATGATGAATAGATAAACAATATGTGGTCTGTATTTACAAGGGAATGTTATTCCACCCTAAAAAGGAAGGAAGGCTGATGCTGGCTAACCATTGACGAACACTGGACACATGTTCCATGAATGGAGCCAGATACACAAATATTATATGATTCCATTTGTATGAAACTTTCCAAAATAGGCAAATTTCTAGACACAGAGAACAGATAAGAGCTGTCAGCATTGGAGATAGGGAAGAATGAGGAGTTCTGTACAGGCTTTCCCTTGAAGGTGATGTAAATGTTCAGGAGCTATTAAGTGGTAGTAATATAGTGATTACATGATATTGTGAGTATGCTAAATAACACTGACTTGCATATTTGAAATGTTAAATTTTATGTTATATGTGGTAATACAATAAAAGTAAGTACTTTAAGACTGCTGGAAAAAAATTGGATCATTTAGAAATGTGTAGTAACAACTGCTACAGTTTAAAAATGTATATCACCTTGTATTACTCTTGTAATCACTCAGTAGCATGAGCCTGTAGTCCCAGCTAATAGGGAAGCTAAGGCAGGAGGATAGCTGGAGCCAAGAATTGGAGGCCAGTCTGGGCAACATAGCAAGACTTTGTATCAAACAAAATGAATAAAAATAAGATTTCAACCACTAAACAGTTTATCCCTACGCAGGTAGCACATTTGTTCATGTAACTATCCTATATGTCACCTAGGCAGATGTCATTTTAACCAGTCAGTTCTTGTTTTTACAATATACACACATGTGCCTATTTGTTTTATGTCAGCTATTTGCATATTTTTTAATTTAGAAAGTTGTATTTTCCTTCAATGTTTGTTTTCAGTGAAATCTGATAATTTTTTGTACCAATTTGTGTTTACTTGTGAAAAGTAAACTATAAATTCGGTCTATAATTTATAAAAATTCATTGTAATTATATTAGTTATAATTTTTATACTTATCAAAAACTCAGTGATATTCTTTTGTAATACAAAATGGACACATTTGCGGCACTGAGATTAAATAGGAAGTGTCAAAAAATCTGCAAAAGAAAGAAGCTGAAAAAGGAAAAATGTTAGCATATAGGAGAGAAAAGTCTGTTATGAAAAGACAAAAAAGATATTCCCTTATTGTCAACTATTCATAAAAAAAGACATCTCTTTATTGTCAGAAATGAAAGAACTTAAAAGAAGAAATGAAGCTAAGAGAATTCCAGTAGTGGTCAATGATTATGATAATTCTATGGCTGGTGTTGACAGAGTTGACCAACATTTTACATATTATCTTATAATCAAAGAGTAAGAGGGAAATATTACTATAAACTATATGTGTATCTTTTGTACCAGACAGTGTGAAACTTACTGATCTATATATTTAAGACAAGGGGTGTTTAAAAAGTCGCGATTCAGATTAGGTTTAATGCACCAAATAATTGAAAAATACAAGTTAGTGAAACACAAATCAGGATGTCCATTATTAGTGTCTTCACCGTTAGATATTTTATTGAAAATATACCACCCACAGGAAAAAATAACACAATAGCATAACAAAATAATAATCAAAAAGGATTCAAAGGGCCGACCAGATAGCTCAGTGGCCAGGGTTCAATCCCAACCATGTCATGCCGGCCCTACCCCCAGAGTGCACTGAGAAGGCTGGCGGTGGTGGCATGCACCTGTAATCCCAGTGCTTGGGTGGCTGAAAACAGGAAAATGACTAGGAATCAGATCTACATAGTGAGACCCTGTAGATTCTGTGCTAAATACAAAAGAAGAGGATTTAAAAAAAGACTAGATCCTACTGTCCAGATTATAATCTTGCATTGTGTATTGAATATTTCAAGATATATGATATACAGAAAAATTATTAGATAAATTTGATAAAATTGTCATTTTTACATTTCCTATTATAAAAATATATGAAAAATATACAATTTTTGGACATTTGTGTTTAAATAATTGGACTTCTAAATGTTTAAAACATAGGCAAGATTATAGCATATCTACTACCTTTTGGTCTTTCAGTCTGCTCTTACTGCCTTTTTTTTTTTGGGTAGGGGCCTTTATGAGATAGAGTTTTGCTATTCAGTTCAGGCTGGCCTTGAAATCACTCGAACTTGTGGCAATCCTCCTACCTCAGCCTCCGGAGTTCTGGGATTGCAAGCATGTGTCACCACCCCAAACCTCCTCAGTCTATTATTATACCTCACATATCCTCTGACCTAAATAAGAAAATTGATTTTTATTATTCTTTAGGAGTTATGGATATACTACTATTATACTTACTGTAGTTATCATTTTAGTTGATTTCTGTGCCTCTTTTTTTCCTACTCAGGTTTTGTGTGGTCTAAATTGCCTGCTTTCACAGTAATTGCATGTTATTTCTGTTAGTTTTGTGGATATAATAACTTAGAAGCATTTAGCCTTACTGAGACAGTAAGTCACAGAAAAATATATGCTGTTTTGTCTTTTCAAATTTATTTAATGGTAACACACATAAAATACTTTTTTCTTCCAAAGTTGGAAAACGATAGATCATTAAGTACTAGTTTTTAATTAGACATGGTATGGCACACACCCAGCTGCTCTGCAGACTGAAACAGGAGAACCACAGGTTCAATCAAGTCTAGCCTCAAGAACTTTAATGAGACTCTGTCTCAAATGTATAAAAAAGTTTCAAAGGGCTAAGGATGTATTTTATTGGTAGAGTGCAAACTCAGTACCTAAAACAAAAAGAAATATACCTTCTCTCATATATATATACACAGATTTTTTTCATATATTCATTCAACTCTTCAGTTTTTAAAAAATTTTAGTGTAGTTCACATAAAAGAAATTCAGTAGCTTTCACTCTGTTCATGTTTGAAAATACCTAAGGCCAGCAAGAATCTCAATAGATAATTGAAGCCCATGGGGAAAGAGAGAAACCTCAATGATAATGAAAGAGGTAGCAAGCTATGATTTCTCCCTCTGTCCTGACTCACTGCATTGGAGGGGTGGGTTGAATCTCAGATATATGGTAACAAGTAATAATCTCAAAGGCCTCCATGAAATGCACCAGTGGAATAAAGCAATGAATACTGCAGGCTGCAGGGGCTAATTTTTTTTTATATAACCATAAATCTAGTTCAGAGGGTTGAGTGACAAATGAATAGTTACCAGTTTGTCATTTTCTAGGCTGTGTTTGTTGTCCTTGTTACTACTGATTGTACTGCTTCAGCCAATGTGATATAATTGTTTTAATCATTTATCTTCCTGGCATGCCAAGAATGAGATTGCCTAAGGGTCTTAAAAAATATTGTAGGCCAGTACCAATGAACCAAGAGGTAGGCCAAATAGGCTGCAACTTCTTTTCACCAGTAAATTGTATCTTGCAACAGACTCAAAACCTACCTACATCTGGGAGACATCTCCTGAAGGTTCTAAATAGTAGCAATAAAGCTGCTTGCCATAGCAATTTACAAACATCAAACCAGGAATTACACTAAAAACAAGAGACAAAGAGAGAAGACTTAAACAAGATGCATCCTCAAACTTGCAGCTCAGCAAAGGCAAGCCCAGGGGCAATGAATGAAGTAGAGTAATTCAAATACCACCCACCTGGATTCTATGAAATGGCATCAGCAGAAGTAACAAAGCAGATGAATGTAGCTCTGGAAAAAATCAAACAATTTATCAGGTAACTTCAGAGATTGTGACCATAATCATGGACATGGTTGGTGACTCTAAGAATAGATACAGATAAAAATAAATAAATAAAAATAGAGGGACTTTGGAAAATGATGGAAACTATGAACTACCCAAATAGGAGAGAAATAGAATCCATGAAACAGATTCAGACAGATATACAGGAGATATGTACAGCAGAATAAGCCAGTGTGTGGACAGAATACCAGATATAGAAGACAGGATTGCAGTTAGTGCTCATGAAAAGAAAGATTTCTTAAAAATATCAAGGGAGGCCAGCCAAATAGCTCAGTGGATTAAAGTAGGTGCAGGGGCCTGGGGTTCGATTCCCGGGCCTGCCATGCCAAGCCCGTCCCCGGGGTACTGTGAAATGGCAATTGAGACTGGATGTGGTGGAGCTAGCCTGTAATCCCAGCTCTTGGGAGGCTGTAAACAGGCGGATCACTCTGAGTCCAATCTAGTAGTGAGACCCTGAACACTCCTGTAGACACTTTCCTAAAAATGCAAAAAAAAAAGAAAAAGCAAGGGACCATAAAATAATAATCCAACAGTTGCTAGATGATACAAAGAATAACATAAGATTAATGGGAGTCAATGAAAAAGCAGAAATAATGGTGAAAAACTTCCAAGCAGGGAAAAGAATTAGATATACAGATAAGTGAGGTATATAGAACTGTAATTAATCATGATATTTAAAAAAAAAAAAAACTACATCAAAGCATATAAAAAGTAAGATTCCAAAAATTCAACACAAAAATAGAATACTAAAACTATTAGAGAAAAGAAACTTCACATATAAAGGAAAGCCCATCACAATTACAGCAGAATTCACAACACAAACCCTCAAGTCAGGGAGAGCTCAAAGTGATTTCAAGCCCTAAAACGAAACAACTTTCAACCCACATTGATGTATCACACAAAACTATCTTTCAAAATTGATGGAGGTATAAGATACTTTGATGACAAAGAAGAAATTCATGAACACCAAACTAGTGCTCCAAAATGTTCTGAAGGATAGTTTACATAGATAACAAACACTATAACTCCATGAATCTCAACAGTTTAGATAGTGAATCCACCAGGCCAACCAAACAATTAGAGGGGAAAGCTGGGTATGATGGCACATGCCAGTAATCCCAGCATTTAGGATGCAGAGGCAAGAGAACTGCTGTAAGTTCCAGGCCAAACTGGGTTACAAAGTGAGTTAAAAGCCAGCCTGAACTGCATAGTGAAACTGTCTCAAAAACACACAAACAACAATAATAAAGGAAAAAAGATCAGTAACAGGAAAACAAACTGACAAGAATAAGTCACTACTGATCAGTTTTGTTTTTTTTTTTTTTTACTACATATCAGTTATAACCATCAGTTTTAGTGGTCTCAGTTCACCAGTCAAATGACTGGCAGAATGGATTGGAGAAACAAAATTTAACAATATGCAGCATGCAAGAAATATATTTAATTCAGAAATAAAATATCTAATAGCCATGTATCTTTAAAGTTATCTGAGTAATTTATTTCTATCCTAAATGACCTAGCATAAATGCAATAACACTTTACAAATTGATATGTATTATAACTACTTAAAATATGTAATAAACATATTAGAAACAAAAATGATAACTATTTTATAAGTATGGGTTTAGGATAAGTGTTTTTTCTTTTTTGATCATTTTGTATTGATATAGTCCTGAAATGATTTTTTAAAATTATTTTGAAATTTGTTTGTAGAGTAAACCAAAAGGTAATCAAATAACTTGTGTGTGTGTGTGTTTTTTTTTTTAAGGTTTAATTTCCCAATGGTCCTCATCCTCTCTGTCTGCCTCCTTGTCTCTTTTTCTCTCATAGCATTCTTTTACCTGGTAACACATTATAACTCGATTCTAATCCAGGAAGATTTAAAAAAGATTCAAACTTTTCCTCCGTGCTGTAATCAAAGTTAATGATGGGAAATCTTGTAATTGGTGAAGTGGTCGTTGTTTGCTGAATTCCATTCTGTGTATTTGACCTACGGTTGAGAGACGAATTTTTTCTCAGTCTTCTGTGATACATCTTCCTCTTTTGTTTCCCAGGAATTTCTTCATTTTGTCCCAAGTCAATTTGAAAAATGATAAGCAGAAAAAAACAAAACAGAAATGCAAATTTCATATTTGATGTTTTGCCAATTTCTAGAATAAAACAGAATTTTAAAGTTAGTAGTGACTAAATTTTTAGCTTTGAAAACTTTTAATTGCTTGTATGCCTCAGTAATAAGTCTGAGAAATATCACAGACATGAGCTATGTACTGTAGTATTACTGCCAAATTGGAATTTGGAATTTTTCTATCAAAATCAAAGAACTTTTCATATATTTATTTCTAGACCTATCTTGAGCAAACTTTTCTGTGAAAGGTTAGATAATAAATACTTCAGGCTTTATAACTCTGTTCTCTGCCATAACTATTCAACACTCCCATAACTATTGAACTACCTTGTAACATGGAATCATTTGCAAGTAATATACAAATGACTGTGATGCCCTACTAAAATGATCATTACAGTAAACACAATGGGCCAAGCTGGGCATGGTGGAGCTTACCTGTCATCCCACTGTTCTGTGAGGTTGAGGCAAGAAGATTGCAAGTTAAAACCCAGCTTGGGTAATTTAATAACTTTAGCAAGACCATATCTCAAAATTTAAAAAGGAAATGAAAGAAAATAGTAAACCAGGAATATAGCTCAATCTGCAGTACAAAAACAAAAAACAAAAACCGTAGGCGGCCTTGGATCCTCAGCTGTAGTCAGCTAACCCATCACACACCTCACTGTGCTGAAGTTTTGGCTATTAAATTGGGAGATCTCTCTGCACCAGTCTGCTGAGGTGCTATGTGACTAACATCACCACAACCCATTTCTCAGACCTCCTCTTTTATTTATTTGCTATGTTTATACTTTATTGAGTGGTGGGCATCATTGCACCTTATAAAAGTGACTATGGGATAGCATCAATGATGAGGAAATAATGCACAGGAAGAATAACTTGCCTGGATCCTGCACATGGTGAAACTGAAAAATACCTGTTAGGCATAGTTGGTATAAAAGCAGCGCTGTGACCCATCAGTCAGCTGCAGTCCCTGTGAAGGAAGTATGGAAAAGTAAAGACACCTCCACAGGTGACTAAAGGGGTATTAGTCAGGATTCCTACCTGAGGCAAGTCTTGCTACAGAAAATATGGATATGGTTTCTGCTGGCCTTCTGCTCAGCACTCCTCACTGTCAATGCTCCCTGAGCTAGCTCCTGTGCAGAGGCCAATGCCCATTCCCTGTTTAAAAAAAACTAACTGAACCCACCATGAGCTAAGAGTCCATTGATGATGGTCATTTATGAAGAACTTGGGACTGGGGATATAGCTCAATGGCATAAGAGCCTTCCTGGCAAGTGCAAGGTCCCAAGTTTGATCCCAAGTACCACAAGAACAAAACAAAAACCACAAAAAAAGATACCTTACAGCTAACATAATACTTGGTGGTAACATATTTTTTTGCCGTAAGTTCATGAACATCACAAGATTGTCTGTTTACATCACTTCTGTTTGTTCTGCTGGATTTCTACGCAGTATAGTCACAGAAGTCCAAGAAATAGAATCCATCCAGATTGCAGATAATATCACTTTATAATTCTTAGCAAAGTATTTTAAATATGGAGCAGGAGTGTTAACTAATAGACCTAAATATATTTTGTCTTTGTATAAAATTTAGCAAGATAAGAATTTTTATTCTTAGCACAGTTAATACTATATAGAAAATGCATACATATTCAAAAGGAAGAACCATGTCTTAAAAATGTATGTATATATTGTTAAACTCTCAATTTTTCCTCATCTGGAGACCGGGGAGACAGCTCAGTAGAATAAATGCTTGCCTGAGTTCAATCCCCACCCACACACAAAAAAAAATAGGCTCAATTTTTCATGTAAATCTACATTATTTTTTTACAAAGCCAGTCAAAATTCTAACAGACAATTTTGATAAAAATGGACAAGGTAATTTTAAAATGTATATAGAAAATATAGATGATGTGAGTCTTTAGTGAGAGTATCAGGGATTGGCTCAGTTCAAAAATATAAATCAAGCCAAGGAGATAGCTCAGTGGCTTAAGCACCTGCCTAGCTAGCACAAGGTTCTGAGTTTGATCCCCAGTACAAAACAAATAAACAAAAAGAATGTGAATCGATTGTGAGACTCATGGATTTCACTACCATGAGGGAGCTTTGGGGAGTAGTACATATGTTAATTTTCTTGATTGTGGTTGTAGTTTTACATGTAAATTGAAATATAGTCACTTTAATTTTCTGTTGTCCCTACCACAGTATTTGAACAGGGCCATCACTCTGTATTCTGAAAGAGAGAATGACTATTTGGATTCACACAGGTAAATGCTGAAATGAATAAAATTCATGGTCTAAACCTGTCTAGGTTTTTTTTTTGCTTTTTTTTTGCCAGCTCAGCCTACCCTGAGGGTGGGGCTGGCATGGCATGTTTGGCTGGGGATCGAACTGCAGTCCCCTGAGCTTGCCCAAGCTTTCCTAAGCAGGCACTTCAGACTGTTGAGCTATCTTGCCGGCCTGTGGCTAGAGTTCTTAATGCATGGGGAAGTCATGATGGAGGACCTTGGGAACCAGGCTGTAAGATTGGTAACAGTTTAGGACTGAGTTCAGAAAATTATGGACCAAAAGGCTACATTGGTCATGCTGCTTATTTTGTACAACCTACTAACTAAAATATTTTTTTTCTCTTAAGTGGTTAAATAAAATTAGAGGGCTAAAGGTAGAACTTAGTGATAGAGTACTTACTTAGCATGTGCAAGGCCCTGAGTTTAATCCTTAGTGACACACACACACACACACACACACACACAAAGTTGCATACAGTTTTACTGTAGTGCTTGAGGCTTAATTAGTCCTGTCTAAGTTCATTCACAAAAGGAGTGGAGAGGAGAGGACCTGGGAATGTTGCTTAGTTGTAGACCATTACTTGGTGTAGTGTGCTGAAGGCCTAGATTCTAGCCTCAGCACCACCAGAGAAAATACGGGTGTGGAGATATGGTTCAGCAATAGAACACTTGTGAGGCATTCATGAGACCTTAGGGTAGAATTAAAAAGATTTTTAAAATATGTATTTCATGATAGATGAAATCACGCAAACATTTAATATATATAAAATTTTAGTATACATAGCCATGGTCATTTATTTATGTATTGTTGTAAGTTCAGTACTTACAACAAGAGGCTCACAATGGGCTTCAGAAGTTAAAGCAGAGCTAGCCAGATAGCTCAGTGGACTAAAGGCCCTGCTTAGGCAGAGTGCAGCAGCCAGAGTTCAATTCCCTGTCTGCCATACTGGCCCTGCCCCCAGGATGCCCTGAAATGGTGATTGAGACTGGGCGTGGTGGCACACACCTGTAATCCCAGCTCTTGGGAGGCTGGAAACAGGAGAATCAGTATAAGTCTATGTAGTGAGACCCTTGTACCTAATATATTTTTTTAAAAAGTTAATGTAGTTTACAGCAAAAGTTGGCCTACCCAGAGTTTAGAGCATTGCTCCCCAATTGGGTGTGATCTCCCTCAACATTAAGTAGTTTTGTTCTGTTTTGTTTTTTGACTCAGGGTGTCACTATGCAGTCTAGGCTAGCCTTGAATTTGGTAAATGGCCCAGACTACAATCCTGCCTTGGCCTCCAAAGTACTGGGGTCGCAAATGTGTACACCATGACTGTTTTGAAGACGATTTCAGGAACCATAATTTGGAGGAGTTGCTGCAGCTATCTACTATAAAGAAGCTAAGGGTGCTGCAAACATCTTACCATACACAGCACAGCACACTATAATAAAGATATAGTTGGCATAAAATGCTGATCTTGCTGAGGTTGAGGAGCATTAAGTTAAGGAAATAATTACTTTAGGGTTTTAATCAAGACAGACACATGTTGCTATAGCCAAAACATAATGACTTATAATTGAATAGAATTTTATGGAGCTTAGTTACCAAAAGGGAGAGTAGAAAATAAGCTAGTCATCATTTCCACATGACCATTACTTTTCAAGTGCTCTTCTAACTCCAAAGTGTTATCATTTAAAATGAGTTTAAAGTAATTAATTAATTAATTAATTAATTGTGTTTTTTTTTTAGGGAAGGGTCTACAGGGTGTTACTAGATTGAACTCAGGCCAGCCAAATAGCCCAGTGGATTAAAGCGCCTGCAAGCAGGCGCAGGGGCCAGGAATTTGATTCAGAGGCCTGCCATGCTGGCCTTGCTCCCAGGACGAACTGAGACAACAGTTGAGACTGGGCATGGTGGCCCTCACCTGTAATCCCAGCTCTTGGGAGGCTGTAAATAGGCAGATCACTACAAATCTGATCTAGTAGTGAGACCTGAACACCCTGTAGACCCTTCCCTAAAATACAAAAGAAAAAAAAGATTGGACTCCTAGTGATCCACCTGTTTACAGCCTCACAAGAGCTGGGATTACAAGCCTGCACCACCACACCCAGTCTTTTTTTTTTTTCTCTCTCTCTTTTTGAGACAGGGTCTCACTATGCAGTTCAGGCTGGCCTCGAGCTCACCTTGTAGCTCAGGCTGGTCTCGAACTTACAACAATCCTCCTGTCTCAGCCTCCCAAGTGCTGGGATTACAGGCATGCACCACCATGCCTGGCTTTTTTTCCTTTTTTTTTTTTTTTTTTTTTTGTGTGTGTGTGTGTGTGTTTTTCACACCCAGTCTTAAATATTTCTTACGATCAAAATTCTACAGATGTAAGGCAGAAAAGACAAAATGCCTTACAAAGATAGTCAGATATGTTTATTAAGGGCCAAGAATTAGTATTTTGAACTTTGCAGAACAATGGTCTTTGTCATAATTACTCAGATTTCCTATTATAGCCGTAAAGTAACCCTAGACAGTAAGTAAATGGGTGAGTGTAATTATACCTTAATGGCACTTTGCTTAGAAAACAGCAATTGGTGTCTGGGCCATATTTTAGCAATCCAAAATTAGTGTCATTTTCATAACAGTGTATATATGTATGTATGCATATAAAATTATATTTTAATTATATATTTGTTCTATGTGTTATGCTTAAACCTATTTCCATTCAACAATAAATTACGGGCATAGGGCTATGTACACTGATGCATATGAATCTATCAGGTCTTTAAAACTTAATATCTAGACTGGGCATGGTGGTGCACACCTGTGATCCCAGGGCTTGGGAGGCTGTAAACGAGGATCACTGCAAGTCTGATCTAGTAGTGAGACCCTGAACATCTTGTAGACCGTTTCCTAAAATTCAGAAAGAAATAAATAAAAACTTAATATCTTACTTAAGTTTGATATACATGTTTAATATTTTCCTGTTTTTTATTAGAAATACCAAAGTAATCTTTATTGGGTTAGGGACAAAACTCAGCAATCTAAGTGCCTGCCTGGCAAGCCGAAGGACCTGGGTTTAATCTCCAGTACCATATGCTGAGCTGGCCCTAGAAGCAGTACAGGCCACCGAAACTGGACATGGTAATGCATTCCTGTAATCCCAGCTCAGAAGCTGAGACTGGAGGATCACTATGAATTCAAGCTGCATAGCAAGACCATGTACCAAATAAATAAATAAATAATTTTTATCCATATATCTTTCATATTTTCTGTTCTTAATTTTATTTTAAATGTATAAATAATATTACCAGAGTCTTTTGTTTTCATTATGTCATTTTTTTTAAAATACAATTTAACATTTATGAGTCAGGGTGATCAAGTTGATTAATGCATCTTGAGGTTACATTATAAGGATATATTTATGGGGCACTCTTATCTGATCTCTAAGGCTATGATAGGACATGTAACAGCATCCTGTTCTCTCCTCATTTGATGCCCCTAGCATTCTCACCAGGTTGTGATAACTAAAGTGTATCCAGACATTACCAGACGTAACTTTCCTTAGTTAAACATTTACTCCTTTTAATTTTCCTTATTCCTTCCTGTGTCTTCCATCGTCTATTTGTATTATTTTCCATCTGATAAAGAATGTCTTTTAGTGAATATTTTTCTGCAGGTCTATTGAAAATAGTTTTTTTTGCATTTATCTCAAAATATATTACCTTTATCCTGAAAGTACATATATTTGCTTGACATAAAGGTTTCATTTGACATGTATTTTCTTTAGCAGTTTTGAAGATACTGTTCCTATATCATTTTGTTCCTCTTGATTTCATTGAAAAGTCATGCCCCAGTCTAAATACTTTTTAAAATTAGCTTTTTTCTATTCCTTTTTAGATGTTGTGTTTGTCTTTGTCTTTCATTTGTTTTATTCTGATGGATCCAAGGTGTTATTCTCCTGTATGTATTGTGTTTAGGTTCATAGCAGTTTGTGGATTAATGGCGTGCTGTTGTTCATCAATCACATTTAACCATCTATCCATTTATTTATTTATTTGTTCATTTATTTATTTATTTTTGTGGTACTGGGGTCTCACTATGCCTTTCAGATTCATAGTGATTCTCCTGCCTCAGCAGTGCTAGGATTACCATTTCCACTTTCAGTGCCCAGCTAGACATGCGTACTGGGGATCAAACTTGGGTCCTTGCACTCACATTTGAGAACTTCCCAGCCCTTATCCCCTTATCCCTTCACACACACTGCTTTCCTCCTCCTCTCACCTCTTTCTTTCTCTCTCTCTCTCTCTCTCTGTCTGTCTGTCTGTCTCTCTCTCTCTCTGTCTTTCTCTTCTTTGTACCAGGAATTTCAGTTAGGGCCTTGTGCATGCCAGGCAGGTGCTGTACCACTGAGCTATATCCTGTGACCTTCACCTCTTTCTTTTCAGATGCACAGGTACTTGTGGACAGCCTCTTTGCTCTGACTTCTGTGTCACTTTCCTTCTGTTGTATTTGTTGTCCTTCTAACTCATGCTGGTTATTTTCCTAACTGATCTGGTTTATTTATACTCTTCAGCTGTCATTTATATGCTATTAAACCTATTCATTAACTTTTATTGTTTCATTGTGTTTCTTTGCAGTTTTTAGTTAGTTTTTATTTATTCTAATTCTCTTGCTAAAATTTTTAACCTTGTCTTTTTTTTAGAATGACATTTGTTTTGAAGTCTTTCTAAACACTAGGGGTTTTTTTGATCCTATATGTCCATGGTGACAAAGTTGTGGCACACATGGTTTCTTTTTTTATTAATGTGGGGCTAGGGAGATGGCCCAGTGGAATAAGTGCTTCCCTGGCAAGGGCAAGGGCAAGGGCCTGAGTTCAATCCCCAGTTTCACCAAAAAAAAAGATTTTTTATTTTTTTTTTATTTATTTTTTTTTTATTTTATTGAACTACAAATGTCAGTCAGACAGTTTCAAGACACCTTAACAATACAGATTCGACAAATTAATACATTGCAAACTGTTTTCATAATGTTCTGGTATCGTACAAGGTGCATACATGATATATTTACAGATATTATTTTAGCAGATATCTCTTATCAGTGAATTAAGAGTGTAGCTGCTTACTTATTTTTTATGCCTGAATTATATCCAAAAATTCAGTAATTATTTTCCTAGTGGATGACCGTAGTACTAGAACCCGACATAATATCCTGTCCAACCACCATTAGTGCAGATCTTGCCTCTCATAGGATTATGTAGAAGCTCAGCTATCCCAACTGTACTGTCTATACGCACACATCATGATTTTTTCTTTCTACACCCCTTCCTTTGTCTACACCTGTCAAAGGTGGGCACTCCATTGACATTCAACTAACTTAGGTGCTTGAACTCGACACCACAATCCAACACAGTCCAACATTCTACAACAATAGTGAGTTATTCAAAGAAATTGTCGACAAAAAAAAAAAGATATTAATGTTAATGTACAAGTTTTTCTTTCTAAACTAAAACATCAGTATTCCTGTTAATTGTAGTTTTGGCACTTTGCCGTAGGTAAGTGGGTTTTGGGTTACAGTTTGGGAAAAGGATCACCATCACTGCTCTATTTTATTTATTGTGTGTGAGTGTGTGTGTTTTATTTCTTTAGGTTTTTAGCCATATTGTTTTGTCTTTTTATTTACCTGGTGGTCTTTGATTAATTGCCAGATATTGCGTAGAAATTTATGAAAATATTTTGTTTTGTAGGATGATGTGTTTTTTATTCCAAAGAAGACTTACATCCAGTTTAGACGTGAGCATAAAGGCATCACCAATCATTGTTAAATAGTTTGAAGTTAGTTTTTACTAATCATTACGTTTTGACCCAACTCAAAACCTGCTGATTTCATCAATGCCACTTTCTCATCCCTCACCACTGGTTTGTCCCTTTTCCTTGATTTCTGTTTCTCTGTAGCTCATGAAGCTGTTTTCAAGTTTTGTGAAGCTTTTTTAGGTCACCTTTTCTGGAATCCACATTGAAATGCTTCCATAAGAAAGGCTGTTCTAGACCCAGCTGAGTTCAATTCTGCTTCAGGCTCTGTTATTTTTCTCATCTTCCTGGTTGTTCTCAGCAGAGCTTTGGGGCTGACATGCCTCATTAAAAGAGGCTTCTTCAGGCTCATTGTGTTGCTTGCAGATAGGTAGATACATAGATAAGATAGATAGATAGATAGATAGATAGATAGATAGATAGATAGATCTTATTTGTCTTATAGCATCTTACATTTTTATAAAAGTTTATCATTCTTTTATGTCTGAAAATATTGTTTGGCAGAAAATAGGATTCTGATTTGAAAATCATTTAATTTTCCTCTAATACTTTCCACATATTGGTCCATTATTTTCTTGTTGATAAGATACTTGATTTGAATTGCATTTTCATTCTCTTGTAGAAATTTTTTTGCAGTTTGGTATCTTTGATACTTAGAAGTTTTATTATAACGTGGCTAGGAATAGGTTACTGTTGTTGCTTTATTTGTTCTTGGGATTTTTCAAAACAATCTCTATATTTTCTTTCTTCTGTTTTCTTCCATGCTTATTCAAGGCTACATTTCCCCTCTTTAAGCTCATCTTCCTTTTCCCTCAGTGTTTAAAGAACTCCTTACAGTGTCTATTCCATTGAGACCCCTCTTATTTCCCAGTACAGCTGTGTATATTCATGTTTTATATATCTGTAAAAGTCTACTATTTCTAAGCATGTGATGAAAGGACAAAAGGGCAGTCTGTGTCTTTGGGCCTTTTACATCTCAGGAGCTCTTTTTGTAACTCAGTCTGCTAAATCGTCCTCCTCTTAATCAACTTTTACCTATGTGGACATGCTACCATATCACCTTAGCTCAGCACTTAGCAATGACTGAAATATTGTGGTGTCAACCTAATAAAGTGGCAAACTTTTGTTCAGTTCAAAAACATTACTATATCTCATTGGAATGAAACTATATTTCAACTACTTTTATGATCTACTTTAGTTTCAGAAAAATAAGAATGCAAAATATAAAGAAGGCCCAAATTCATTAGCTTATTGACAGCTGAAATTATATTTTGTATTGTTGGGAATTTGCTGAGACAATTCATAGAGTCAGTAGGAGTAACAATAGCAAGAAGAGAACTCAATATAAGAACGAGCTGTGGAGAGGAGAGAGCCAAAATTTGCTAAGAAGCAGGGCAAGTGGACACATTCACAGCATGAATGTTCTGAATGGTGTAAAATGTACACCCTGATTATTGCTTTGGCAATCATATATACAGACTCTGTCCCCTGTGATAGGTGAGGTCATGAGAAATCAGGCCCTGGGCCTTGGGGCTCTAGAGATTAACTCCCATGAGAGTCTCAGGCATCTTGTTGTCCTGGGCCTCCTGTGAGCACCTCCTGGCCAGGGGATTGCAGAAGAGAGGACACTGGCTGTCACCAGACTGGTCACTCTGTCTTCCAGGATCCTTATACTGAAATCCCCTCCCAGCCTGTGTCCCTCCCTACAGCCTGATTCCTTTTTATTTACCCAGAAATCTAAACAAGTATGTATAAAAGTAAATTGACAAAACTGCTTTAATTTCAACAAAACCAGTATCTAGTCTCATCAAACTGTTTAAATAAATATTATGAAATGATCTCTTAATGCTAATTTTATAACTAATGCTTAGGCTTTCCTTATATTCAGACTTACAGAATTTTGCTTTACATTTAATAATAAGCAACTTTATAATTGAATGAAAGAGTATATTTCTAGAGGTAAATTTTTGACACTGTAATCACAACATTATTTTTATCAAGTAAGGGTCTTTTATGTCTATCCCAACCATTAAATATAATCTGTAAACTGTAACTTACAATTTTTTTCATTTAAAGTTTTTCATTAATTCTGTTAAGTAAAACTTTAAAAATACCTGAATTTTAAACTTCTGCATTAAGCCATCCTCTGTCACCCATCAGGTTTCAAATTAAAAACACTTTAAATGAATCTTTTAGGGATTAAAAATTGAAAAAGAATGAAACTTTCAAGCCAATTTATACTTCTGTTTACCACATAATTCTATCCAAACATGAAAATAATTTAATCCTAACTATAAATTTTGAAATACTTGGGAAGTAATCACCCTGAAAAAAAAAAAAAACAACAAAACATGATAATGCATATTTGGTACTTCTAAAATCTATTAGTAAAGAGCTAATTTTCTCTAAGATTAAACATATTTGCACATAAAATACAAGAATATTAAAACCATTCCACATGCCTTAGTAGAAACTTAAAATTTAAAACTTTTTTACCTGGAAATCTAAACTAAGTAGACTTTGCTTGGTGTCATTTAAGTCTCCAGTTGAAAATGAAACAAAATCAGAGTGTTCTTTAAAAACAAAGAACAGAAGGAAATGTTGAAAAAATGTTAGTTGACTTCTTAGTAAACTCTAAAATAACTGATTCCCTTGAGGACAAATGCCTTTAGTTCTTTTTGCAGAAAATCAGCCAAGAAAAAGTAACCAGGGAAAATGGTTACCAAGGGAAATATTTTTTAAAAATCGCAGGAAAAGTGGAAAACATCAGCTGGGGCTGGAGGGAAGCATTTCCTTTGTAGGCTGAAAAAGCAGAGCTGGAAGCACAAAATGAGCTTAAGAAATCTGCGGTTTTTACATGCTGTTTACATAAAAAATCTGAAAGACCATACCAGTTCCTCCTATATAGCATGTATGCTTTACCAAACTATAGGGATTGTATTGGTTCACTAAAGGCCATATGGATCTGAAATGCTTTTTAGAAAACTAGGTTATTATTATTCAAATCTTTCCTCATCTGACTGCCTTCCTGCCTGCCCACCGGAGTCTCACACAACATTGAAAGAAATAAAAGAACAGTTACATGATAACGCTGTTGGAAATTATGTAACTTCTGACCACTCAGAAACAAAAAGCAAGTATGCAAGGGAGCTCTGGCTCCTAGTTACCTGTTACTCTGACAGAGTAGTTGTCTGCTTTGGCCTAAGTTTCTTCATCTGTGCTCAAACAAGTTAGACTAGCACTCCAAGCCCAGCCCTACAGTTGGGGCTCTTAAGTAAGTTGCATAATCCTTTTGATGAAACTTTATTCTTCTGTACAACTGGGATAATAATATCTACCTTTCAGGTTTTGTGGAAATAAACTCATTAGCATAAGGAAGGTGACCCAGTGCTCATCATAGAATAGGTGATTATCTAGAATTTTTTTTTTCTTTTTGAGACACGATCTTGCTACATAGTCCAGACAAGCCTCAAACTTGTAGCAGTCTTGGCTCATCCTCCCAAGTTCTAAAATTATATATGTGCCCCACCATGCCCAGCAAAAATCTAAAATTCTTCTTCAAGGGTCCACATTACTAGACAGAGAAGAACTAATTTACTGTTTCTGCAAAATCTTAAAATTACCCACATCAACAAAATGAAGATGATAAACTAAATACTTGGACCACACAAATTTCTAAAAATAGAGAAAACCACAATTTTTAAAAATATAAAATAATACTGCAAAATAGTAAGTAGTACTTGTGGAAAACAAGAAATTTTCAGGAGTTCCTTAGGGCTTCAGCAGATAGGCTTCATTTAAAGGAAGCCACCACAGCCAAAATATATGAGAAAAGTCAATTCTGGGCCTTTCAGATTTGGAAATCACAGATCTGGGAGCAGTGAGGTTGGGAATGACCCAAGTCCTACTGATGTCTTCAGGATTTGTTCTGAGTAGTAGTCAACATTTGCATGCAAATTAGAGACTCTGTTCTGGTAAACAGGGAGCCTCATGTTCAGAGTCCAAACTGCCTACAAATGCATCCCAGGTCCAAGCACAAATTTGAAAAGTACCACCTGTGTGTTTGGAACTTGAAGACAGTATTTTAATTTTGAATTCAGATTGCTCAGAATTATCAAACATGTGGAAAGATTCTGATACTATATATGGGATCCCACCCCATCTTCCACAATAACTTCGGAGATTAAAAACTTTAATATACATGAGAAACTCAGTAGGCACATTAGGAGATTAAAGGTTAAGAATCCTCCTAACAATTAAGCATAAAGACAGAAAAGTAAATGAACAACAGAAAAGATACAGTAGAAGAACCAGATGAGGATATTCAATATGAGTCTAGTCAAGAGTTCCAGAAAAAGAAAATCAAAAGGTATATAAATCAATGAAGAAGCAATTAAGAGAAAGTCTCGGGACTGAGATGCAAGGTCATATAATATGGAAGGGCCTGGTGAGCGTTCAGCACAATAGATGACTGACATCAAGGAGACGGGGGCAAAAATAAATCATAGTTCTGGATTGCAGTAAGTTCACCCTGTTCAGCATCAACTCTGGAAACAAAAAAGTAGATAAATGCTTTCCCATTTTTGAAAGGATTTAGTTTTCTCAATTAAAATGTTATGCTAAGAGCAGTGTGGAGGAGAAGCGAGAACAACCCTAGGACTGCCCAAAGCTGCGCACCACTGCATCTCGTGTCTAGCACCTGTGCCCAACTGCTGTCACCACCATGCCCAAGAGAAAGGCTGAAGAGGATGCTAAAGATGATAAAGCCAAGCTGAAGGATGAGTCACAGAGATGTACAAGGTTGTCTGCTAAACCAGCTCCTTCAAAGTCAAAGCCCAAACCTAAAAAGGCCCTTGCGAAGAAGGTGCCCAAAGGGAAAAGCTGATGCCAGCAAGGATGGGAATAACCCTGAAGAAAATGGAAGTGCCAAAATAGACTAGAGACAAAAGCTAAAGGTGCTGGAGAAGCCAAGTGAAGAGTGTGCGTTTTTGATAACTATGTACTTCTGGTGACTGTACAGTTTGAAATACTACTTTTTATCAAGTTTTATTAAAATGAATTTTGTTTTACTTCTTTTTCTTTTTTGAGCTATGTTATTAGCATACAGAACACTTCATTGTTGTTTTGGGGGGAAAGAAGCATATGTCAGTAGTACCATGTGTCCAAAGCTGGATTGATGTGGGGAAGGCACCTTTCTCACCTGATTTTGAGAGACTTCCTCCTGGCTCCCAGGAGGAGGGATTCCCTGATGTTGACACATGTGGCCACCTTGGCATAAATGCTTTGTGGTACAGGACAGCTCCCAGTTCATTTTGTGTACTTTCCTCTGCCATCAGCATAGGCTTAATTCCCTTAAGCCCAGAGACCTATTGGGATCTGAGTCCCAAAAATGATGTTACCAGTGTGTCAGGCAATCTGGACTTGCCAGTAATGTTGAAATGGTGTCCCACAAGAACACCTGATTTCTTTTCTCGATTGTGGATCTTCACATTGATAATTCTGCCATTTTCATTTCCTGAAATTCAGGGTCAGCTTGTGAAAAGTTGTTAAACAACAGGCTAAATGTGAAATGTCAGCCCTCACTCTAAACTTCCATACTTCAAAGCCTCAAATGAAGTCTTCGTTGGATTTTATAATGGCTTTCTGATTTTTGGTAGTTCATCCAAGAAGGGAGTTTGAGGAACTGTTGCTTATTGTTAAAGATTGTGTGTCCATGTCCTGCCTGAAATACCATGATTGTTTATGAAAAGTATCTTTAATAAAGCTAGATACAGTTTGGCTTGAAAAAGAAAGTTATACCAAGACATGTATAGTAGTGTATTCCTATAATCCCAGCAACAGGAGGATGGAAAATTCTAATTCAACCTGGTCAACTTAGTAAGACCCTGTCTCAAAGTAAAAGATAAAAACAGGTCTAGGGATATAGTTCAATGTAAAGGCCCTGGATTCAATTGTTGGTATATCCCTCCACAAAGTCATAGCAGACAAAAAAGATGAACAACTGAGGTCATAAGTGGGCAAAAGTCCTTAAATCAGCAGTTCGTAGAAGAGGAAGTATCAGTCGTCAATATACAAAAGTAAATACTTTCTCAATTTCAGTAAAAGTCAACAAATGCAAATTAAAAGATTTTTTTTTCATGGTCAGAGTGAACTGTTAATGGCAAAACGTTAAGGGATGCATTTATATATCAGTATTTTTGAAAATTATCTTAACCTATCCAATATACAGTTAGGCTTGTCAAGTACTAATAAAAATAGTGGTCTGATGTGAAATACATGTATTTTGGGGGGCAGTGCTGATGATCTTGTGTATTGGTCCTGGGGGAGGTGGGTTAAGGCAGGGGGGCCAGCAGGTACCCTTGTATTTGAGAACAGCTTAGTAATAGCTATGTTACCAGTTGCCACATTTCACTTTTAGGAATCCATTATAGAAAACATCTGTCTCGTGATGAAGTGTGGCTCTAGGTAAGTACTTTGAAGCAGTGTAACTGTGGATTAATGTAGTCATATATTGATAGCAATGAGCTATCAATAAAGCTATTGAGAGACTGAAGTATCTGTTAATACTGACATGCGTAGTTGGCCCTATTACACCAAGAGGAAAAAGAAGTTTCCAAAGCCACATATACATTATGATCTTTCTGTCTTTCTAATGTTTTTGGTATGGGGTCTCACTGTGCAGCTCGGATTCATAGTGATCCTCCAGCTTGCAGCCTCCCCAGTGCTGGGATTACAGGTGTGCACCACCATGCCATAACTCAGTGATGCATTCAGCATGCCTGAGGTGTGGCCAGCGTGGCATGTAGTGCTGGGGATCAAATCCCAGTCCCCGTGTTTGTCTAAGCTGGCATACTTAGTTCACTGAGCATCTCACTGGCCCGATCTTATTTTCTTTTTATTTTTTATTTTTTTTTTTTTTCGCAGTACCAGGGATTGAACTCAGGATCCTGCGCTTGCCAAGGAAGCACTTGATTCTACTGAGCTATCTCCCTGGACCTTTGTTTCCTTTTGATATACATACTTTAGCTTCTTTCTAGAGGACAAATAGGAAGAAATAAACAGAAGCTGTTAATAGTTATCTCCAGGTGATGCAATTATAGAGGGAATTTTGCTCTGTAATTCTCCATTTTTATAATGTTTTGAGCTTTAACCAGATGAGTAAAGAATAACACTTAAAAGTATATAAGTACTTAGAAGTAACTTTTAAAGTAACAGCATAGAATAGTAACACTAGCATACTGAGAGCCAAATTTTACAATTTATAGCCTGGGATGTAACTGTGATGTAGCACTTAGCTACCATGTTCAATGTCCTAGATTCAATTCCAAGTATCACCACTACCCTACTCCCCAAAAAAATGAATTACAGTTTCTGAGATCATTGCTCTAAAAATTTGTGGTTTAATGGACTGTTATATGAGTCCTTTTGCAGAAACTATTTTAACCACAGTGGTACATGGAAAATGCTGGTATTATGTTTGCTTCTACCCTCTTTATTATTGCAAGCGTAATTATGTCCTGAAACTTGGCTCTCATAGTGCTCTGCAGAAACATGCTATTGGTCACCAAAAAGACATAAGCCCTGAAGCAACATGGTGGTCTGTTTATGAAGGTTCAAACTAGGGACTAGGGGGATAGTTCTTTCAGTTGAGGCTGGCCTTGAGCTCACTTTGTAGCCCAGACTGCTCTTAAATTTGCAGTGATCTCCCTACTTTGACCTCTCAAGTGCAGGTATTACAGGCTTGCATCACTATACCTGACTTGGGATAGTTCTTTCAGATGCTATTCATGTCATCTTTTCACTATTTTCACCCTCTGATCTGGAGTACTGGTGAGTTGGTTGTTTTAAGGGTTCAATTGCTTATCATATGCAAACTCAGTAGATATTATTCCCCAGGAAGAGCTGAATTATGGACATTTTTTATAAAGCCAGTCCCAGAAACAGGAGTCTTATCTTGCTTCAGGGCTATTTTAGGACTAACCCTCCCTCCCTCAAAAATCTTCTAAACTGATTCACCTGGATATGTAACAATTGCTTGTTTCATGCATTAGACCTGCCTTCCCAATGGAAGATTTACACTTATATATTGATACCATTCTCCTCCTGGTAGACATTTTTGTTGTTTACCTGGTTTCCTGTTTCAAGTTCCTTTTCAAAAGGATTCTAGTCATGTGTGTTCCCATCAGAAATACACAGAATGCCCATTTTCTAGCCACTTGGTTTTTTAAAAAATAATTTTCACATTTTAATAGGTAATCATACAGATGGTATGTATCTAGAACTGGCAGAGTGAGTGATTCTACCAACCTTTGTGATGAAGTAACTTAAAAGGCTAAAATACAGTGACATCTTAAATCATTCATGGGGTGAAAAGATCATGGGAATCTGGGTGATTATGCCTTCAAATATCCTTTTGTCTAAGAAACCTATAGTAGGAGTATTGCTACAAATAATGAGCAAACATACCAATACAGGGATACACACAACACAATATCAACAAATCTATAAGTTAGGTTTTGCAGATCTTCACTTCAAATACTAGCCAATTGTTTTCCTGCCCAACAGAAACACTGTAACCTAGCAGCTCTGTGTTCTCCATCTCCCATCCTCTGGTAACCATTCTTCTCACAGCTTGAGTTTTGTGTTAAATCCCACATACCTATGCATAAGATCATGCAGTTTGTCTTTCTGTGCATTTTGCCTAATGACCTCTAATTGCAACTATCAGAGTTACAATCACAGGGTTACAAATAACAGTGTTCTATCCCTTTTATGTGTGACTAATATTCCATTATGTATACTTAGCATGTTTTCCTTAACATTCATCAATTGATTAATAGATCATTTCCATTTCTTGGATGTTATGAATAGTGTAGCAGTAAACAGGTGTAGATATCTGTCTGATATTACTGATTTTATTTCATTTGGGTATATACTTAGTGGGATGGCTGAAACATACGGTAGTTACATTTTAAATTTTCTGAGGATACACATATATATATACACATTCTTTTTCCCTTTCTTCTTTCTTTCTTTTTCTCTTTCCCTCATCCCAGTTGCTCCTCTAAGGTTCCCTTTTCTGTACATCTTCACCAACACTTATCGTTTTAGTTTTCTAATTTTTCTAATGTGAGGTAACATATAGTTTAAGTTTGCATTTCCCTGATGTTGAGAAGTGTTAAGGATTTTGGGGGGACTGGGGAGATGGTGCAGTAGAATAAGCGCTTGCCTGGCAAGCTCAAGGGCCTGAGTTCAATCCCTGGTTCCACCAAAAAAATAAAAAATAAATAAATAAAGATTTTCTTTTGTATACCTGTCAGTCATTTGTGTGTTTTTAGAGAAATGCCTATTCTAGTCATCTGTCCATTTTTCATCAGGTTGTTTCCTTGTTGTGTTCCTTACATGGCTTAAATATTAATCCCTTTTCAAGTATATAGTTTGCAACTATTTTTCTCATTCTGTAGTTGTCTCTACTCTTGATTGCTTCTTTTTAGTTTGATGTAATCTCATTTATAAACCTTTACTTTTGCTGCTTATGCTTTTAGAAGCCATATAAAAAGAACTATTGCCTAGACTAATGTAATGGAGCTTTTTTCTTCTAATAGTTTTAGTTTTGTCTCTTACATATAAATCGTTAAAACACTTTGAGCTGATGTTTACATATGGTATGAAGTAGGTGTCTTTCTTCTTTATGTGGATATCATTCTTCCAATATCATATATTGAGTCCTTTCTTGTTCCATTGTGCTTTGGACACTTGTCCAGATGAATTGTAAATTTATGTTTTTTGTTTTGTTTTTTTGGTGGAACAGGGAATTGAACTCAGGCCCTTGCGCTTGCTAGGGGGAGCACTTATTCCACTGAGCCATCTCCCCAGCTCTACGTATTTATTTTTGAACTCCATTCTGTTCCATTTTTCCATGTCTATTTTTATGCCAGTGCCATGCCCTTTTATTGCTATAGCTTTGTAGTATATTTTCAGGTTAGTGTGTGTGCTCACAACTTTGTTCTTTTTGCTCAAGAGTGCTCTGGCTTGGAGGCCTGCTGATTGGCTCAGTTGTTTAAATGCCTGCTCGTGCAAACACAGTCAAGCTCAGGAGACCACATTTCTATCCCTAGCTTCCCTTGCCTTACCAGACCTGCCCATCAGACAGCCTGAGCCACCAAAAAAAAAAAAAAAAAGAATGTTCTGGCCATTTGGAGTCTTTGTCAGTTTCATGTGAACATTAGGGTTATATTTTCTTTAATTGGAAGTATGGCATTCAGATTTTTATAGAAGTTGCATTGAGTCTGTAAATTACATTGGGTAGTATGAACATTTTACCAATATTCTTCTATAAAAAAACGTGGAATATGGGATTTCTTCCCATGTATTTGTATCTATAAATTGTCAGACAGTGTGGACATATTTAACAATATTAATTCTTCTAATCTATGAGCACATGATATGGCTTTCCATTTATTTGTGTTGCCTTTAAATTCACTCATCATTTTTTGGGGGAAGGGTGAAGGGTGTTGAGACAGGGTTTCACTATGTAGTTCAGGATGATCTTTTCTGTTTTTGTTTTTGAGATACGTTCTTGCTATCTAATTTAGGCTGGCTTTGAATTTACTGTGTAGCCAGGCTAACCTCAAATTTGCAGCAGTCCTCTTGCTTTTAACCTCTTGAGTGCTGGAATTTTAGGTGTGCACCACCACACCTGGCTTCAGTTTGGTCTTGAACTCATTACATAGCCCAGGCTGGCCTCAAACTCAAAGCAACCTTCCTGCCTCAGCCTCTAGCATGGTCAGATAACAGGTATGAACCACCTTGTTCATATCATCAATAGTTTCAATGTAGAGATATGTTGCTTTCATAGTTAAATTTATGTTTTCCTCATCCTCTTCCTCTTCATGTTCCTCCCTAAATGCCCACACTGGGTATTGAACCCAAGATCTTTGTACTAAGTTTTATCCTTAAATGGATTTTGAAAATGATTTTAAGTAGGAGTATTTTCTTAATTTCTTATTGCCATTAGTCTTTAAAAATTTCTTATTTTTATATGTTGATTTTTGGAGTCTACATCTTTAATGAATTTGTTTTCATTAAATGTGTTTTTTTTGGTTGAGTCTGTAGGCTTTGGGGTCCTGAAGACTTTGTAAGAGGAAATAATGTAATGAAGCAGACCAGATTCTCACATTCTTGTTTTGAGAATTGAACAAACTGTAAGATACTACACTTAATATGCCAACTTTTCCTTGGACTTGTCCCTTCTTTGTTTAGGTTTTCTTGGATTGCCTGTTATACTCAGTTAAGAAGGCTTGAAATATTCCTCATGTGAAAGGAAGTAGGAATTGAGGCAATGTGATACACTAAATGTATAAAAGTTACATAACAAGCTAATAGTTATATAAATTGTATTTCATTCTCTGATTCAGAAAAGTGTTCATAACAACTTTAAAAAGACATGTTTAGATTTAGAATGCTGAGCTCTTCAGAGTTCTGTACTTGAGTGTGGTGACTCAGGAAGTAATCAATATATAATGTGCTGCACATCTCTCTTACCCATGCCATGTGCTGCCCATTGCCTCCAAGGTCCTTCCTTATCTGTGTGTGGGCAGTTAACTATCTCTCAGGACTGCTCATACTAGCAACATGGTGTCTTATGGTAGAAGAATGAGAAAAAGGTCTGTAAGAGCTCTGGATGAGAAATTTGGGGCTGCCAGATACCCACCATATGGCCAAGAAGGGCCAAGCGTGACTGAGCATGTGGATGCCCGTATTAATGGAGAGGGGCATGGTCAGTACAAAGTTCAATTCAGAGACAGCCCTTACCTAGGGCTAAGTGTGACACTGAGACTGGACACAAAGGATGATAATAGTGGTTTTCAAGCAAAAATTATTCTAATTAAGAAATATATAGTGCTGTAAAATAGTAAGGAGTTACATGTAGTGGTCTTATAGTGAAATAGCATGGTTTAAAAAAAAAAATGATGTCCTGTGTTTTTAAATGTGCTTTGTGGCGCCAGGGAGATGGCTCAGTAGATTAAGCACTTCCCTGGCAAGTGTAAGGGCCAGAGTTCAATCCCCAATTCCGCAAAAAAAAAAAAAAAAAAAAATACATAAATGTACTTTGTTCTTCTTGGTAAAATGATTCTACCATAAACATAGTATAAATCAAGGAAATCATTTTGAAATAATCTAGTTTGGAAAAAACAAAGGTAAAGCAAATAAACACAGGAAGCTAGTGGATTCTAATATGACGTCTAAAGTAGGCATCCTCATGACTTATCCATAACTGTGAAGATCACAGAAGGTGAAAAGATAGGTAACTTAGTAATGAGTTCTGTGGCATTTAGGTTATGATGTTTGCCAGTGTAGATACCTCTTAAGTATCTATCCTTTTGGGCTCACGATCCAAACCTGAATACCAAGTCTTGTGTTAACTAAACTGCTTGGAGAGCTCCTATCCATCCAGAAGCTCACATGGATCATAGTGCAGCCTGAGAGCACCATGAAAAAATCAGAAGCCTAACAGTCTGCATAATTGTAATGTTTCTACATGTTTGTCAGTCCTTGAGATGCCACTTATTCTTTTTTTCTCCATTCTGTGCTTGACTCATTGAAAAAGTAATCCATAGGAAATATCTCCACTCCCGTGTATTCCTTATTCTCCTGCAGTACTGCTGCTACATTTATAGCTATAAGAAAATTGTTCTTTTAAAAGTCTCATTGACTGCAAACCCATCAAATTAGCCTTTTTCCCCCTTGTCATTTATTTATAGGTTATCCTATTTTTAGAAATCTATATTTCTTCCTTTTCTGGCTTTTGCATTTCATTGTACTGGTTTCCCTCCCTGCCATTAATCTTAAGTTCTTTTTATTTATTTACATTTTATTTTAGGGAAGGGTCTACAGGGTATTCAGGGTCTCACTACTAGATTGGACTCTAGTGATCTGCCTGTTTATAGCCTCCCAAGAGCTGAGATTTCAGGCATGTGCCCCCATGCCCAGTCTCAATTGCCATCTCAGTGTGTCCTGAAGGTGGGGTTGGCATGGCAGACCCAGGGATCAAACCCAACACCTGTGCCTTCTTGCAGGCACTTTAATCCACTGAGCTATTTGGCTGACCCAGTCTTAAATTCTGATGTTCCTCAAATCTCCTGTTGGCCTCTTTTCGATCTCCCTTGTGATCTACTTCATTCTTTAAACATAAGTGATTGCTTCCATTAATCACATTGTTTCTACACATGCTAATAGGTTACATATCTATATTAAGTTCCAAGCTATTTTCTAAGCTTGATACTAAAGTTGTTGACAACAATTGGTTGCCTTGGCTTGTAATTCTCCTAGACGCCAATGACATCAGCATATTAGGAAGAATAAGGCGTAGTCTCCCTCTCTACCCCTAACTTGTCATCCCCTTCTCTCTATTACTGTATATAACTCTCTATTACTGCAGAAAGCTAAACTTTACCTACCCACTGGTTGTATTGATTTGGAGGCATTTTAAACTAGCTTCATCTGTCTTATAACTATAGCTCATTATGTAGGCTTAGACTGGGGTGGATATAGTGAGTTTATATTATGTTCCTACAGCTAGAGAATTGTCTTACTTATTGAAAGCAACCTATTTTAACATTTGTAATATTTGTTTATTGTTGTTTTGAGAGTATCTTACTGTGTAGTCCAGGCTGGTCTTGAACTTAGTACTTGAATCAGCCTCCCAAGTGCTGAGATTACAGGCATGTGCCAGCACATCTAGCCATACAATTATAATATTCTGATAAGAGAAACTGGGTACAATGATGCATGCCTATAATCCCAGCTACTCAGGAGGCTAAGGCAAAAGTATCACACATTTGAGGCCAGCCTGAACAACTTAGCAAGGTCCTGATTGAAAATAAAGTTGTGGGTAAGGGGCCCTGGAGATATAATAATCACCAGTACTGGGTTTTTTTTTTTGTTTTTTTTTAAAGAGCCACATGTGGTGATGCACACCTGTAATCCCAGCCTCTGGGAGGCTGAGGCAGGAGAATTGCCATGAGTTCAAGGTTAGCTTGGGCTACACAATGGACTTATGGCCAGCCTAAAATACAAAGCAAAAAAATCAAGAGATTGGGAAAATTTTACATTACATAAAATCTTTTGTAAATAAGACTGGGCCGGTCAGATAGCTCAGAGGACTAAATTGCCTGCTTCGTTTGGCAGGGTGCAGTGGCTTCTGTGTTGGCCCTGCCCCAGGGCACAATGAGATGGCAATTGAGACTGGGAGTGGTATAGCCTGCCTATAATCCCAGTGCTTGGGAGGTTGAAAACAGGAGAATCACTGAGCCGGATCTACATAGTGAGACCCTGTAGACTCTGTCCTAAATTCATAAAAATAAACTACATTTGTATGTATAATTTAATTTTCTTTTTTACAAACCATGTTAAGTCAAAGGAATCATATTACAGCAACATATGCATGCCCATCTTTAGAACAACAGAATTCATAATAGCTAAATCTTGAAAGCAGCCTTCATGTCCATCAGCAGATGAACAGATAAAGAAAATGTGGTATTTACACACAATGAACTACTACTCTACCATAAAGATAAATTTTAGTCATTTGTAGTAAAATGAATGCAATTTGATTCCATAGTATTAAGTGAAACAAATCAGATATACAAGCTTAAATATCAGATAATTTCTCTTGTGTGAGAAACCCAAATTATAAATAAAAAGCAAACTAAATAATAGACATAAGGAGATAGATCTTTCTCAGATGGAAAGGAGATCAAGAGATGGAGGGAGGCCGGGCATGGTGGCGCATGCCTGTAATCCCAGCCTCCCCTCGGGAGGCTGAGGCAGGAGGATTGTCGTGAGTTCGAGACCAGCCTGAGCTACAAAGTGAGCTTAAGGCCAGCCTGAATTGCATAGTGAGACCCTGTCTCAAAAAGACAAAAAAAAAAAAAAAAAAAAAAAGAGATGGAGGGAGTAAAAAGGAAGGGGATAAAAAGAATTAAGATGTGTTATGTTCAGCAGGGGTCAGGGGTTTGATCCCCAGGCCTGCCCTGCAGACCCCACCCCCCCAGGGCCTGCTGAGATAGCCATTGAGACTGGGTGTGGTGGCATAAGCCTATAATCTTAGCTCCTAGTGGGTTGTAAACAGGCGGATCACTAGAGTCCAATCCAGTAGTGAGACCCTGAACACCCTGTAGACCCTCCCCCCGCAAAAAAAAAAAAAGATGTTTTAAGTTCAGGTACCATCTCCACACAAGGGATATAAAGGCATGCTGCAAACATGTGCTAATAAAAATTAAAAATTTAAAAACCATGTTGAGTCTTTTTTGCCATAAGAATACAGTTGAGCCAGGTGTGGTAGCATAAACCTATAATCCCAGCAGTCAGGCTGAGGCCGTGAATTCAAGGCCAAAGTGAACCCACAAAAAGAGAGGTGGGGGAGGGACAAGTGGGGAGAAAGAATGAGAGAGAGAGAGAGAGAGAGAGAGAGAGAGAGAACTTCAAACTAAAACTACAATTTATTTAGCATTTAAATAGTTTTGTAGAGGGCCAGAGATGTAGCACAGCTACACAGTGCCTGCCTAGCAAGCATTTGCCCCCTCCCCTAAAAAAAAGGTTTGTAGAATTCTAAAACAACCTAAGGATAGACCTCTTCTGTATGCTCATTGGCAGGGTCCAGTACTGACCTGGCCCCACACACATGATATGTAGCCAGCGACAGGAAACCTCCAGAGGCAGCCTGAGCAAGCATTTCTAGGTACTACATGCCTGTCTCCTCACCATCTTCTACCCAGAGATGTGCGAACTGTCCCCAGTGAACAAAGGAGGAAAACTGAAGTATCACATAAGCTAAGTGAAGAAATATAAGCTTCGTGGAGTTAAACAGTCTGTCTTGCTGATAAGTGAGAAAGCTGAGAATGAACCAAGGCTGGTCTGATTTCCTTTGCTGTGACCCTCGCGGTGGATGCCCTGGGTGCACTTCATTCTACAGCAGTCACTGCAGGGCACACTAATAGACACCCACTCATTCTTCTGAGGCTTAATCATTAGAGTTATCATAGGTTATTTCTCTCTGGCATCCTAGGGTGTAGTATTCTTGCTTTAGAAAGTAGGCAGCCATATTTTCCAAGTTTTTTTTTTTTTTTTTTTTTTTTGCAGAACCGGGAATTGAACTCAGACCCTTGCGTTTGCCAGGGAAGTGTTTATCCTACTGAGCCATCTCCCTGGCCCCTCCAAGATTATTCTTTTCCCTGTAATTTTCCTGCAATCCCTAAAACCCATGCATACTGTGAGGTTGGTAGAAGGATAACACATATGGTAGTTTTAACATTAGCTAGGAATGGGATTCTTTTCCACTGATATACTGTCTGAAAGAGATGGCTATAAAACACAGTGACCACGATATTAACAAAGGTATTCATTAAAAAGAGGACTTTGGCAACTGGTGTTACCCATAACTCATAGGGGCAATAAGGAGATGTTCACTTGAGGCTTAATAAATCAAGGCTTAGTGTGTTTGGGCATAGCCTAAATTTTTCCTCATTACTGGTGGGTGATATCATCTTTTTCATTTCCCTTAGAATCTTTTTGAGTCCAGGAAAAGGAAAGATTAATATTGACTGAAACTCTTATATCGTATTTTTATTTTTAAGGATATATATATATATATGATTTTTTTTTTCATTTTCTCTCCATCCCTCTCACCCATCTGTCTATCCTTTTTTTTCTCCTTTCTTTGTTTTGGGAATGAAGAATCACAAGGATCAAGCCCAGAGCCTTGTGCATTCAAACTATATGCTCTCCCTATTGTGGTCACTTTCAAATGGGGCAAAATACCCAATACTTGCAATTTGTAGGAAGAAGGTTTATTTTGGCTAACAGTTTGTAGAGTTTTGAGTCCATAGTTTACAGTTTAACACAGAATGACACAGTGCAAAGAGATGGGGAGGAGGAAAGCTGCTTCCTCCTGCCATCTAGGAAAAAAGAATGAGAGGAGGGCTGGGGAGGGAGATAATTCCTCTGGGTGATGCCCCCATGACCTAGCTCTTCCTCCCAGGGCTAAGCTACTAACAGCAAGGCAGCTATAAGCCTTTATGTTCTATTCACCTTCTAAAAGCCCTGCTTATAGGTGCATGAGGCTATTGCAGGACATCTATATATAAACCATTCCATCACTTTGAGGTTTATAATTACTTTTCTCATCTTCTCAAAATGAAACTGTGGTCTTAAAGGGAGTAAAACTAAAGCTTTTCCTTCAAATTATAACATGAAAAAATTTGGAAATTTCTAGGAAATATAAAGAAAAAAACTAAAAATCATCACAACACTTAAGGTAAATAATGTACAGATAATGGTATTTTATAATACAGAGCTCATTTATACCCTGCGTTTATCTGCCAGAGTGAAGAATTTGAGCATTTGTGCACATAGACACAAATGTGTATCTTACCACAGTGGGAAAATATTTACCAGATTAAAAGCAAAACAAGGCATTTGATGTGTAGCTTAGTAGTAGAACATGTACTTAGCATGCATAAAGCCCTAAGATCAAATGCCAATACCATAAAAATAACTTTTTCAAAAAGGCAGATAAGTGTCAGTCTTCTAAAACCTGAACCTTGCACTTTCTGATACCCTGTGCTTTTTCTTCAGCTGTTTTACTAAATATCATCTCATCTAAGAAGTGATATCCTCTCTGCACACGAAGCATGTTACTTCACCAATTCTCATTTCTATTATGAGTGGTAGTATCCATTTTGCCCCCAAATAGTACATTAAATTCCTTGAAGACTTTTACATGGTATATCAGTAATTAAATCATTCAACAAATTTTAGAGTGTCTCTTGAGCTCCTTGCTTAAATTTGTAAAAATGCATAACCCTTATAGTTTATTTTATTTTTCCTTAAGTTTATTAAAGACAATATTCTCTATTAAGATATCATACAAACAGGATCCAGCTTGGGGTGTACTGTTGGGTCTGCGCTGACCCAGATCTCTGCGGGCAGGGAGACACCAAGAGACGAGGGTGAGAGCTCAAAAGTTTATTGAACCACGCGTGGGACCTCGCACCTAAGGCGGTTGCGGAGTGCCGAGCTGTCCTTACAGGCAGGTTTATAAAGGCAAAAACCACAAAATTAGGGGGAGGCAAGCGAACTACAGAAGCTAATTGCATTGGTTAATAGGGGTTGACCTTTACATTGATTGGCTCGGCGCAGGGGGCTTTTTCTGACAGAATAACATATTTCTGCAAGCAGGTTACAGAAGCCAATAGCAATTGTTCCTTTGTCAGGATTGATTGAGGGCCACCTGGGGGTTGCTGAGGCTTTAGAGCAACCTTGTGGTTGCCTAGTTGCATGTAACTTTCCCAGAACATTTAACAACAGGTGAAACAGAGGGCTAAGATGGAGCCAGTCTAGCGTGGGGCTGGGTGTTATCTTGGGACTTTTTATTTTTACCTTTACAGTACCTCAGTGGGTAAAATAAATCACAACAGACATGATGAAATAAAAGGTCATTAAGTACTTCACAAATCTGTACCCAAATAAACTCAAGAATTCAGAAGAAATGAGTAGGTTTCTAGATTCATAAGAATTACCAAGATTGAAATACTTCAAATAATAAGCAATGAAATTGAATCAGTTAAAAGAATTTTTCTAAGAAATTGTCTAAGAAAACTCCAGATCCAGATGAATTTAGTGTTAAACTGTACAAAAACTTCAGGGAGGTTCTGTCACCAATATTCATCAAGCTTTTTAATGAAAGCAAAAGGGAGAGTACTCATGGTCATTCCTAGATACTACCATTACCCTAGTTCCAAACCAGACTAGGACAACCGAAATATGGAATTACTACCAATCTCTTTAGTAAATATACATGCAGAGATGCTGACCAAGATACTGGCAAACAGAATGCAGAGAATCATTACAAAGATCATGATCAAGTAGGACTCATACAAGGGATGCAATTATGGTTCAACATATGCAAATCAGTGTAATACATCACATAAACAGGACAGAAATCACATGACTATCTCAAATGACACTGAAGAAACAATGAGAAAATGCAACATTTGTGATTAAAAAAACCAATGAAAATAGGTATGGTATTAGAGGACCTTCTCTCAATCTGGTAAAAGCCATTATAACAAACTTAATGCCAACATCATATTAAATGGAGAAAATCAAAGTTTCCCCTGTACAATCAGGATCAAGACAAAAATATCCATTATCACCACTCTTGTTGTGAACATACTTCTCAAAATATAGTGATCAGGCAAGAAGAAGAAATAAAAATATATATGTAGAGGAGAGAAAAATCATTGCAGATGGTAAGAACCAAAAGTTTCCACCAAAAGACACCTTCCTAGACTATCAAATTCAGTAGCATAGCTGGATACAAAATCAGCATGGAAAAGTTAATACTACTTCTGAACACCAATAATAAACTCATCAAGAAATAAATTAGGAGACCAACACCATTTACAATAGCACAAATAAAATTTAAATACTGTAGTTAGGAATTAACCTAAGAAAGTGAAAGACCTCTGTAAGGAAAACTACAGTAGTCTGACAAAATCAAAGGGGACACCAAGATGGAAAGATCCTCTATTGCTGTAGGATGAACAAATATAGTCAAATTGGACCTACTTCCAAAACTGATACACAGGTTGAACACAACATCAATCAAAATACTAATAGCATTCTCACCAAACTGTACAGACCATTCCTAAAGTTCATATGGAATTAGAAGAGATCTAGAATATTAGCAAAAGTGATCTTGGGCAACAAGAACAAAGCAGGAGGCATCATAATCTTGACCTTCAAGTTATACAACAAAGAAGCAGTCATTAAAAAGCAGCATAGCATTGGTAAAAATAATGACAGCAATAATATAATAATAAAGAGAAGAAAGACATGTGTATCAATGGAAAAGAATGAAGATTACCAAAACAACTCCAGGCACATTCAACTACCTGAGCTTTATCAAAGGGGCCAAAACATATTCTAGAGGAAAGATAGCCTCTTTAACAAATAAATAGTGCTGGGAAAACTAGCTATGTAGGGGCTGGGGAGATGGCTCAGTGGAATAAGCACTTCCCTGACAAGTGCAAGGGTCTGAGTTCAATCCCCCGGTTCCACCAGAAAGAAAGAAAAAGAAAACTGGCTATCTGCATGCAGAAGATTCAATCTAGATTCCTATCTCTCACCCTGTACTAAACTAAAATTAAAATTGTTCAGTGATTTAAATGTTAAAACAATATACTGGAATATAAAATAGGTTAAACTCTGGAAGACATAAGTATAGGCAAAGACTTTGCTGAACAGAAGTCTAGTTGCTCAAGAAATAATGTGATGAATTAGCAAATAAGATCATATCAAATTTAAAAACACCCACGTAGCAAAGGCAACAACTATCAGGGTGAAGATACAGCCTGCAGAGTGGGCAAATAAATGTTTTCTACCTTTTCCTCAGAGAATTAATCTCTAGAATATCAGGAAATATATATCAGAAGATATCAGAAAATTAGATCCATCAAAAGATCCAATCAAAAATGGATGACTGAAATGAACAGACATTTGTTAGAACTATAAATGGTTAATAAATACATGAAAACTATGTTCAATATATCTGAGAAATATAAATTACAACACCTTCAAGATTCTATCTGAAGCCAGGCATGGTGGTGCAGACCTATAATCCCAGCGCTGGTGAGGCTGAGACACGAAGATCACTGTGAGTCCAAGCTGCGTAGTGAGACCTCATACCAAATAAATAAATAATTTTTTTAAAAGATGTAAAATTATATACTATTTGCGTCATTTTTATCCATCACTACTAAATACTAAGCCATTCTGCTTCTAGATCTCTATCCCACAAAAATTTTGGTACACATATATAGTGATTTCTTTTTTTTTTAATTTTTTTGTCTTTTTGAGACAGGGTCTCACTATGTACTTCAGGCTGGCCTTAAGCTCACTTTGTAGCTCAGGCTGGTCTAGAACTCACAACAATCCTCCTGCCTCAGCCTCCCAAGTGCTGGGATTACAGGCCTGTGCCACCACACCCAGTTTATAGTGATTTCTTACATGAATATTTACTGTAGCATATAAAATAGTGGAAAATTATAAACAAACATTTGGTTAAGTTACAGTGTTATGTCAGAGGATTCTGAGGAAGTACAGAATAAGAAACAGCAACAGTCTGCCTCCCCATGTAAGCAACAGTTGTACTGAAAGAATTTCTCTGATGAAATTGTTTGATTTACAATAGTATAAGAACACTTAAAAATTTCTAAAAGAGGTGAAAGATTTGTACATTTTAAAAATATTTACTTATTTGCTTATTTATTTCAGAGTCTCACTATGCAGTTCAGACAGTAGTGGTTGATTCTCCTGTCTCAGCCTCCCTGGCCCTGGGATTACAGACACGTATCACCACACCCAGTTTTGGTAGCAGGCTCAGCACACCTAGGGTTCTGGAGCTGGTGTGGCATGTGTACCATGGATCAAACTCGGTGCTTGGATCACTGAGCTGTCTTCCCAATTCCAGTTCTTTTATTTTACACTTTATCTTAGCCAAAAAGCTGAGAAGCGATCCAGTTCTTTTATTTTAAAGAAAAACATTACAGACTTTCAAAACAAGATGGCAGGAAATTAACAGTGGTTATTATATTGCATATTGTTATCTTCAAAGTAGTTCTCAGCTTAGCAGATAGAGGCATGTATCAAACAGTATAAACAACACCTGTGTCTTTTAATAAACTAATGAAAATTAGTACAATTATCTTAGCTATGTTGTGTGATCTTATGTGTGTGTATGTGTGTGCATATATATATATATATATTTTTCCCCCTTTCTTTTTTCCTTTCTTCATCTTAGTTTGTTGTTTCCTTTTGAGCATTTCTTTTCCTTTCACAGTTATCTATTGTACCTTTTGGATCTTATTTACATGTTCAATTTCTTACATTAGGGAGAACACAATGGTTACACATGCAGGTATGATTTATTTCACTTATGAGTATGGTCTTTAGTTGCATCCATTTACATATAAAAGCCTTAGTTTGTCTTTCTTTATAGCTGAGTAGTACTCCATTGTATAAAAGTACATCTTTTTTATCCATTCTTCAGTTGATGGGTATTTGGGTTATTTCCAAGATTTAGCTGTTACAGTTTGTGCTTGCTGAAAATTGGTGCACATACATTACTGTAGTCAATTTTTAAAAAGCTAACCAAAAAGAAGGCAAAGAGAAAAAGATTTTAAGGATACCTACAAAAATCATTTGTAGTTGGATTTACAGCTATGGCAGAATAAAAATGTCAATTTTCTCCCTAAAGAGGATAAAAGCCATCCCTAAAACTGGAAATTTTCTTTTAAAGAAATAAATGCTTGAGGAATCTGGAGAGTCACAAAAGACACAAACAAATAACATAGAGCCTGATTTTGCCTTCTCTTTTGTTATGTGTAGTTGTCGGTCACAAGTTCCTAGTTTGTTTTTGCCTTTTTTAATGTATGTGGTACAGGGTCTCACTAAGCAGCTCAGATTGTAGTGATCTTACTGTTTTTAGCCTCCCCAGCACTGGGATTACAGATGTGTGCCACCATGCCCAGACTCTGGTGGCTGGCTCAGCACACCCAGGGGCCAGGGCAGGGCCGGCATGGCATATGGTATGTGGGATCAAAGACTGGCACCTGAGCTTGCCTTAGTCCACTAAGCTATCTTGCTGGTCCTCAAGTTGCTAGTCTTTATGCGTAGAAATAAAACACCTCTGGTTCCCAGTACCACTCATAGCCACTAACTGAAATGAACATTCAGAAACCCACTTCAAGTGAGCCCAAATACACCAGAAGACATACTAGAGGAACACCCAAAACATCCTCAACTTGCAGGGCAGGACAACCACAGAAATTGCCAGGGGTCCTTAGTATACATAGTCTGCAGTTCTCAACATCACTTCTTTTTCTAGTTTTACATCCTTTGTCCCTACTACTTTCTGCTTTATTCTTCTCTTTCAAAAGTGTTGTCTTCTGCAGAACAGCTGTCACTGTGTGGACAGGCAGGTAGCCAAAGAACCCATCTGTGTCCTCAAGTCTGTATATACTTAGTTCAGACAACTTTCCAGATGGGTGGTCTGACTCAATTTCAGATTTCTCCAAGAGAATTTGCTTAGACTAGCTTGAGACCTGTGTCCATCCCTGGCCATGTAGGATCTGTGGAGTCAAGATCAAATGCAGGCATAACTGGGTGGTGGTAGCATCTGGTAGTACAAAGTTAAACATATATTCTATGAAGGAAAATGCCTGTAAAGTCTTCCATATTTAAGCCTTCTAACAAAGTGATAAATTATTAATGTTTAATACAGTGTTCTTCAGTCAACATGTATTTATTTCCTAAACAGCATTATCTTTCTGTTGTTGGGGAGCTTTGTTGTATCACCTAGTGCAAATCTGGGCCTATTAATTTGTCAGTATTTATTGACTTGATTCTTTTAGACTGATTAATTTACAACCATATTTGTAAGTGACTATGGAAATCCTATACAGCTTTTAGCTCTATCTCATGAGCATTGTTCCTTAATTATATAATATTCAAAGATAACAGTTGCTCTTTTTTTAGCATTTTTTTTCCTGAATTAGATAGGTATTGGTTTTTTGGAGAGTAGTTTAAAAGTATTAGCTATTACACTGTCTTCAGTGTTTAAGAGTTGTTTTGCTTTTAAACTGACTAATTTTCAGCAGGCTTTACTGAAACAAACAATATTTTCACTATGAAATCATTGGCAGACTAGTACCACCATCTGTTTATCATGGTGTGCCACGTGGTGTCTATAAATCAAAAGAGCAGTAAACTGTAAATGTTTGCACACTGAAAATAGCTTCTTTGTGTCTCCAGAGGGGAGCATTAGCCATGGCTCTCAGCAGTAGCTAAGCTGAGTCTGTGGTTAGCTGCTCTCCCTCAGTTCAGTTTCTTTGCCTATCACACGTTCTGTGCAGGCTTTGTGTCAAATATGAATCAAAAGTTTGTCATACCACCATGATTAGTTGCACTTTCATATGCTGTCTCAGGGGCACATCCTTGCCTCCCCATTGCTGCTGTGGATCCAGTGCACCTGATATCATTCCAATGACTCTCATCTACAGTAACAAAGGCCCTTTCCAAACAAGTCCCTGGCAGAGATTCCTGGCATGTGACAAGCTTTGTGTCACGTAAGCTTTGTCTCCCAAAATTAGATGAGGGCCTTGCCTAAGTATGTGTTTCATATACTGTCATGATAAAGTAGGTGCTTAGCTCTGTGTGTGTGTGTGTGTGTGTGTGTGTGTGTGTGTGTGTTACTGATGAGTGAGCCCAGCAAGCACCCAGTTTTTGGGTTTTTTTTTCCACTTTGAGTCAGAATCTCTCCGAGTTTTCTAGGTGGCTTAGAACTTGTGATCCTCCTGCCTGAGACTCCTGAATAACTGGGATTATAAGTCTGTACCATCTTGCCTGACTAGTGGTTTTTTTATTTTTGTTTTTGTTTTTTTTAGTTCTTTTAACCAACTAGTCATAGCATTATTATTATTACAGGTACTAGAAATTATAGTATTTGCTTCTATATTGGCCAAGTATCTTCCCTAAACTCTAGAGCTTTTTCTCAATTTTTTTTGTAGCCAGCTCAGCCCACCTTCGGGGCAGGGCTACCGTGGCATATAGTGCCAAGGATTGAGCAGTCCTCCTTGCACACTTGCCAAAGTGTGGCAAGGTACTTTAGACTGCTGAGCTATCTTGCTGGACCTCTTAATTCATTTTTAAACTTATACATAGAAATACAAAAGTTGTTCATTTAATCTCTAATGCTTTTATAAATAAATGTGTATTCTGTAGTTTTGCTTAAATTTCTGTCATTATACTTCCTAATTTCACATCTCTTTTGATTTCCTCTAGCCTTTTCATTTATAAGCCATGTACAGTCATGAATCCAACAAATGTTTATGGAATATCTATTATATGCCAAGCTGCAACAGTAGCAGCAAATGAATATCATTTACTGTTATCAAATTGCGAGTTATGTAGCTGTTTTAGTATCTAGTTGCATAGCTAATCACTTGTAACTGCAACCATAAACAGATGAGATGGTTGTATACAAGTGAAAGCAGTGGAATTTCCTGAGGAAGTAACATTTGAACAGAATGACAGTTTTTATAGGCAGTGCTAGATGGAAGCCAGTGGGTTGAGACCAGGCTGAGATATTCAGAGCAAAAGTTAGAAAATCCGTAATGAACCTCAGGTACCACATCTTTGAAATTCAGCCTCTATTCTAGGCTCTAAAATACCAACTTGAGGCCAGGAAGATAGCTTAGCAGTGTAAGCCTGCATGGTGAGCATGAGGTTCTGATTTCAATCCCCAGTACCTAAACAAATAAATGTACCAATTTATATTTTTTATTAGGCTGACACAAAAACACTCACTGCAGGGTTAACTTTGGAGGTCTTTCAGTTATTGAGAGTCAGGAGTCTGACTTCATTTTTGATGTTTGATCACTGATAGGCTTTACTCATCAGGCGGTATTGAGAAGAAAGCCCTCATGCTCCCTGCTCCGTACTGGCACAGCCTTCCTTCCAGCCCTGCTCCTTACCCTTTCAAAGCCAAAGCTGGCACTCAGGTCCTCTGTCAGACAGTTTTCAGTCCATTTAGGGAATTGCCCTTGCCTTTTCATAGAACTCCATCAATGGAAAGGGACAAGAAGCACTGTTAGCCAGCCCAGGAAGCTGCAGGAATACTACATAAATGGGGGAGGAAGATACCCTTCAGAATTCCTGGCATAGATAAAGGCCTCAATCTACCCTACCTATATATGACTTATAGAGACCCAAGTATAAAAAGGAATATAAATGATAGATACCCTGAATCTTTAGGCTGAGGAAGAAGCCACCATAAAACTGCACTGGAAGGATATTTTCATACCAATGTTCATAGACATGTCACAGAAAATATTACACCAGCAGAAAGGAAGTATACACTAAAGAATCACTATTTCTTAAAAAGCAAGCCTCCATTATTAGGACAATCTGTATAAAATAAAGTTAAACTTATCAAAAGAGTATTAACCAATAGAAACCCTTAAAACTATTTTCATTATTCGGTTATTAGTACATAGTTGCCATACATAGTGGTCATATTCATTCCTGGGGTTTTGTACTTGTATATAATACATCTTGATGCTTTTTCTCCATTCCCCTTCCTTCCTTTCAACTGTTCTTCCCCTCACCATTTACAAAAGTTTTGTTTCTGCTGATTGCTTCCATTCTTTTTTTAAAATCCCCTTTCCCTTCCTTCCTGTGTGAACATGTTCTTCCTGCTTCCCAGTGCCTCGCCTCCATTTTGTTTCTTATTTACACTTTGGGTTTCTTGCACACGAGAAGCAGTACAATATTTAAACGTGTGAATAACACAGTATTTTGAATAGCCTGTGTAAAAAGAAATAAAATGTCTGTTTATTTTATTTTTATTATTTTGTCTATACATTTTAAAAGGTAATTTTAATTAAAAAATATTTAAAACCAGGTGATTAGTCAGACAGCAATTTAGAGACAGCTAAAGTAGAAATATAATTGTAAGTAAAACACAAAGGGACAGGATGATAATACAATGAAAATATTAAAGTGCCATTAAGAGACATAGAATCGGAGAAGCGACTGCAGCGCCTAACAGTGGAGGCAGGGACCAAGACCCAGAGGTTGCTGGGTGGGCTAGGATCACCACCATTGAGGCTGTGAAGTGCAAGATCCAGGTTCTTCAGCAGCAGGCCGAGGAGAGGGCCAAATGCCTCCAGTGAGGGAGAACAGCGGGCTTGGGAGCAGGCTGAAGCGGCAGGGGCATCCTTGGACCGCAGGATCCAGCTGGCTAAAGAGGAGCTGGACCCGGCACAGGAGCGCCTCGCCACTGCCCTGCAAAAGCTGGAGGAAGCTGAGAAAGCTGCCGATGAGAGTTAGAGAGGTGTGAAGGTTATTGAAAACTGGGCCCTAAAAGATGAAGAAAAGATGGATCTCCAGGAAATCCAGCTTAAGGAAGCTAAACACACTGCTGAAGAGGCAGATAGGAAATATGAAGAGGTGGCTTGTAAGTTGGTGATTATTGAAGGAGATTTGGAACGCACAGAGGAACGAGCTAGGCTGGCAGAGTCCCGTTGCCAGTAGATAGGTGAGCAGATCAGACTGATGGACCAGAACCTGAAGTGTTTGAGTGCTACTGAAGAAAAGTACTTGCAAAAAGAAGACAAATATGAGGAAGAAATAAAGATTCTTACTGATAAACTCAAGGAGGCAGAGACCCGTGCCGAGTTTGCTGAGAGATCAGTAACCAAACTGGAAAAGACAATTGATGACTTAGAAGATAAGTTGAAATGCACCAAAGAGGAGCACCTCTGTACACAAAGGATGCTGGACCAGACTCTGCTTGACCTGAATGAGATGCAGAGTTCCCCAGTCCTGCCCTGCCGCTGCTCCTCCCTTTGACCCCAACACATCACTAAGGCTAGCCTGCCCGAAGCTGACCTCAAAACTGAGGGCTGATCTTAACTGGAAGGCTGCTTTCTCCTGTCTACATCCTCTCCTCACCCTCTTACCCCCACCTCCTTGTCTTTTTCATCAAACTGTCTCTGCCTCTTCCCAGAAATTCCAGCTGGGCTAGAGGCCAAGCACCTTTGGAAACAGCATTTAAGGGAATGTGAGCACAATGCAAAGTGTCTTTAAAAGCATGTTGTGATGTACACATTTGTAATAATTTTTAATTGTAACAAACTATTTGTAAAATGTTTCAAATAATTGCACACTTCTGAAACCACAGTCTAATTCCATTCTCACTCTGGAAGGTAACTTCCCAGCCTAATGTATAGTGCTCTCTCCATAGAGGAAGAAAAGAAGTACAGGCCTGCCTTACCAAGAGCCAAACAGAGTTCAGGGAAAGACTCCATCATGGAGACCTTGCAGCTCTGTACCAAGTACCAGCTAAGCCAGAAAGGGGATTCCAGGAGGAGTTAGCCACAAGCCAAAATCATGCTGCTCAGGTTTTGAGTTTTGACGTGTCTTTGGACACCTTTATTTTTATTCGTTACTTATCTCATCAGAAGTGAGCAAGATATGATAATGGTTAGACCTCTGAGACTGAGACTTTTATTTGCTTTTTTTTTTTTTTTTTTTTTTTTTTTGGTGATGCTGGGATTGAACCCATTGAGGGACTCATGCATTTTAGGCAAGAGTTCTACCACTGAACCATATCCCCAGCCATGAGATCAAATTTTTGTCCTATTTCTACCCCTTTTCCAGCTGCTCATTGAACAGATCATGTGTCCCTTCCTTACTGTTGAGGTGACTACTTAATTGCTTTCTTGCCTTTTTGAAAGAAAAATAATGCTTTTACCACTTATTCAGCCATATGAAATTCATCTCACCCTTTTCTGGGTCTGAAGCTGCTGTCTCTAAAAGTGCCATCTCATTGTGCTTTGTATCAGTCAATGATGAAGAAATCTTGAATAGCTTATGTACAAAACTTTTTAAATTTTATATTATTTTGAAAGTTTGGTTCTTTAGGGTTGGAATGCATGGCCACCCCATCTGGCTGTGAAGAGTTCCCTCCAGTCTGTGGGCTGGCAGTGTGCTGATCTTTTGAAGTTTTTTCCCCACCCAGTCCCCACATTAGGTGAGGTTTCTGTGAGGTCTGGTAGGTGTACATCCTGCAGCTCATTGGCTTAAAGTGTATGCTCCTTTGTTGTGGTCTCTGGGACCAGTCAGGAAAAAGAACCAGTAGTGCAAGTTTTTGATACTGAATATTGACAAGTGTCTTTTTGAAATAAGGAACCAGTCCCTCTGGGAAAAAAACAAACAAACAAACATAGAATCAAACTTGTAGTTATCTTTTAATTTTAATTTTTTTTAATTCACATGTCAACTGGGTACAGTTGTGCATATCTGTAATGCTAGCACCAGATAGTTGAAACAGGAGGAATGTAAGCTTCATTTAGTTCTTATCCATGGCTTCCTCAAGCATCTTTTTCTAGTAAGTACAATGTTTTGCCTTCTTCCAGGTTGGTTTGGGCCAATTGGGTTTTTTCCTGTGAATGGAACATTCTTTCATGTTTCTTTCTTGCTGTTGGTATTCTGAATACTAGATTGTAATAACTCTGGAAAATTGATTCACCCCTGCCTAATGGCTTGCTGTTGATTTCTGGGGCCTGCAATTGTCTGCTTAATGACTTTTCCAAACAACGTTTGCAAAAATGTACTCCTGCTTCTGTGTGGTCACTGAACTGTCTATTCTGTTATGTCATAGTCAGCCAGTAATCTGAGCAATTTTCTTGAAGTTCTAAATAAGTCTGATTACCCTCACTGACTCTTTGACTTGTGGTGGGTCACTCCTCAGATGCTAAGGCGGACCATCCATAACTGCCCTAGCCCTCACTCCTGCTTGCTCTGCCAGAGGTGTGGGCCTGACTTCTTCCCTAGGCCCCCTTTAGCATACATCAGTCCTGGTCACTATGGTATACTGTTCTCTCTTATATTTTGCAGTGACCCTTTCAAGTCCTTACCCTCCAAGAAATTAAGTCTAGCCCCTTTTCCCAGATCTGTTACTACTTGCTCTCCTTGTCTCCAAGGCCACTGGGAGTAGTGTCTGACTTTTAGTCTTTCTATAGATGGCTGCATAGCAGGCTGTTACAGTCGAAGGATGGTGGTGACACAGGTCAGTCTCTTCCCTGACCTTTATGGACCCACCAAGTTCCATAGTCTGGGTACTTTTTTTTTTTTTTTTTTTTTGGACCTAGGAATTGAACTCAGGAACTTGCACTTGCCAGGCAGATGCTATACCACTGAGCTAACTCTCCAGCACCTAACTTCCATAGTCTAATAGATCAGAATGTACAACCATAGTATTTGAGTAAAGTCTGTGTTCCCCCACTGTGATCTTCCTGTCTCAACCTCCTGAGTAATTGGGATTACTTATGCAAATATTTTTTGAGGAGAGAAAAATGTACTCTCAGTTGTTTGTTCTAGACCAGGAAGATTCAAATGACAGGACTCTTCATGAAAAGGGCCCTACAACAGGTTGAGAAAGGGATTGGAAAAGCACTGGGGGGTTCATATCAGAAAGGAGGCTGTGTCTTGGGTCATGCTTCCAAGATGTTGCAATATTGAGATCCAGAATAAACAACAAAAGAGTGTGAGAGCTTCCCTCAGGAGATAGACCAGTGGTAGGCTCCCATGAGAACTGAATAGACATGGGGTTATGAATAAGTAAAGTAACAACATTAGAAAATTTAAAGGAACAATTTTAACTTCTGACATTATCATTTGAGAATTTATAAAGACTGTGTTACTGTATTATTTCAGAACTTATAAAAAACATTGAGGGAAAAAAAGGAAAATCAAATTGTTTTACTAAGTGGCTGAAACTTTTTGGCTTTCTTTAAATTACACTGATGTTGCTGGTGAAATAGCTCAGTGGTCTAAGCACCTGCCTGGCAAGCACAAGGGCTGAGTTTAATCTCTTCTACCACATGCTGAGCCAGCTGCACTATGTCACCCCAAAACCAGTTGTGTTGCACACATCTGTAATCCCCATGCTGGGAAGGCTGGGACAGATGGATCACAATGAGTCTGAACTGTGTAGTGAGACTCTGTATCTAAATAAAGAAAAATTAAATTACACTAATCTTCTCTCTTTGGTTGGCTGCACCAAAAGTACATAAGGTTCCACTATGCTTACATTCTCATTATACTGCATGGCCTGCCTTTTTGATCATGGCTACTTGGAAGAGTGTGAGGTGATTATGCTTTTAAGGAAAGTTTCAAGTTAAGCATCCTATAAATCTACTTATGACAGTTCTGATTGTTGCTGAATGCCTAAGATACTTTATCTTACAAAGTCTGGCTATAATTTAGACTGACACTAACAACATGTTCACAATTCCTGATTCTTAACAGTGTTTATCTTTTTTTTTTTTTTTTTTTTTTTTTTTTAATAGACCTGGGGATTGAACTCAGGCCCTTGCACTTGCCAGGGAAGCATGTTTATCCTGTTTTAAATTATGAGGTCTTTAGTAAGTTTTAAATAGTATATTCATCTGATAGTACTATCTCCATTCCTTCTACCATACTTTCCCAAAAAAGGGCTGATTATCTCTTCTTTTAGAGTATATAAATTATCTCTGAAGGAGAAACATGAGCCAGCCTTGATAATGCTGTATGAGAACATCATTATCTTATCCCTATTCTGTTCATATTTTAAGGATGTACAGTACTGGTTCAGTTTGCTGATGTGGATAGCAGCAGACATATCAACAAAGGGCTTTCAGCTGTTCTGATTTTGTTTAACATAACAAATTTTAAACTACATGTATTAAGGGTTTTGCATATGTATTTTATTTTTCAAATTCTGGCTTTGGTCTCTCTTCAGTACATTTTCTTGTTTTATAAGAAGCAGGTACTGGGTTCAAGACCCATTGAGGAACTAGAAGGAAGAAGCAGAAAAAGCACACCTCGTCAGTGTTCATCATTTATGGCACTTAGAAACAAAAACTCCTTTTTCTGTTAAAAATCTCTAAATAAATACTATCCTTGAAGGTAACTGATTTTAAAAACATAATGAAATCCATATTTGTTTGAGGCCATAGTACAATTTCTAAGAAATTTTAATCTGTTTCACTGTGGTCTTTTTTAAGTATATGTTTCCAGTATATAATGTCTTCATTTGGGGGACTTGGTACATGTGTATAACCTTTTGTTGCTTTTTTTGTTTGTTTTTAAGATAGGGTCTTGCATGCCATTCAGGATGACTTTAAGCTCACTGTGTATCCCAGGCTGGTCTCAAACTCCTGAGTGCTGGGATTACAGGCATGTGCCACCACACCCAGCATGTATACAGCTTATTTTGATCATTTTCAATCCCTTTACCCACTCCCAAATGTCTTCCATTGCTCCGATGTACTTTCCTATCTCCCACCAAAAGTCCATCCTTTCATTTCCTAGCATTTCTCCTTTACTTTGTTCTTTTATTTACATTTCAGGTTTGTCATATAAGAGAAACTATGCAATGTTTTACTCTCTGTGTCTGACCTATTTTGTTTAACATTAAGTTGCATTCATCTCCCTGTAAATGACATGACTTCATTTTTCTTCATGGCTAAATGATATTCCATTGCATATGACTCCAAATAATGGGCAAAAGAACCAAATACTTCTTGAAACAAGAAGTACAAATAGCAAATAAATGCATGAAAAATGTTCATTATTAGCCAGTGAAAATCAAAAGAACTCTGGGATCCTATCTTACCCAGTCAGAATATCTGTCATCAAGAACATAAAAAGCAACACATGCTGGTTAGGATGTCGAGGAAAAAGAACCTCCTCCACATGGTTGTTAATGCAACCTTGATGAAAATCAGCATGCAGATTCTCCAGGAAATGAAAAATGCTAGGCATATTTCTGAAAGTTTTAGACATGCTGTAGTGCTAGATGTATATATCGCCATGCATATAGCTGTGCACGTCCCAAGAGCTGTGGAAATAGCTTAGATACTTGACAACAGACAGTACATAATATTATAAAGATAATATTGTAAACAAAATAAAGAAATGCATTTGTACACATTGGCTGTTTTGTCTTTAAGAAAAAAAACTGACAGCTTGGTGGGCTTAGCCACACTCTCTGTTTTCATTTCTACTGTTGGCCAGCACTGCATAATCAGAGCTAACTGTTATGTAAGCCTCCAGGCCTACCGAGCCCATCTCCCCTGCCATCCCTTAAACAGTGTCAGTGCCTTTCCAAATAAAGCTAGAACTGTACAGTCCTTTTTCATGTTTTTAATCAGCTTTGATAAAACGTTCATATTTTCAGATAACTAAGGCTTTCTATACACTAAATGCCAAAGAATAGGAAAGCACTAAATTCATTATTTAGAGTACACAGACACAAAATAAAAATTCATTGTGTATAAGGTACAGGGAGGACAAGATCCAAAAACATGCATATTGAATAATATGCCCTTGTTCATCAGTCTTGACCCAAGGAAAAAAAACCTGTTTTCTAAGACAGTAACCAACACACTGCTAACTCAGAAAGGCTTGCAGATTTCCAATCTTAATCCAGGAGGTCATTGGAAACACAATAGACTATACATTCTTTGTATCAACTAGAGAATCTTTACCTAATATGTTATGCATTTGGGGTTACTGTCTGCAGCACAGATGCAGCAGAGCAAGAAAAGATCCATGAGCCAAAAGTAAAGTCACCAGGATGCCTACCCCTTCGAGATGAGAAGGAAGGAAGGCAAGGTAAAGGATAAAAGGTGTCTTATCACAGTGCATTTTTTAAATTATAAATTCAGTTTATTTACTTGTCTTTTTTCTACCAAACTGTATCTTTTATGAGTTCAAGGATGCTTTTATTTTTTTAGGTCCTTGTTGAAATATCACATATCCACAAGTAGGGCATGGTCATGCATGCCTATAATCACAGTACTAAGAGGCCAAGGCAGGACCATCATTAGGAGTTTAAGGCCTACCTGAACTATAGAGAGATCCTGTCTCCAAAGAAAAAAAAGAAAGATGTATAAACATATAGAAAAAGACATACATTATAAATACATAGATTTTTGTTTTTAAAGAAATGTGTGAACTACCACCCAGATCAGGAAACAGAATGTGAAGCAAGCAGGCCTGCACCAGATGAGTGGCACATTCCAGCCTCATGTGAACAAGCAGGCCCCTGCCCCACACGCTCCTGACATGAGCAGCTAGGCTTACACTATAGGGCTGCAGACACTGACCCAAGAGAGCCTCCCTTTACCAACTCTGAGCCATCTCTGCATGTGGCCTGGTACAGTAGAGGCAAAGACTGACAGTCAACCTAATTCTGGATGAGAATAGCATTCAGGGAGAGAAAGAAATAACCATAGACCTGTGACTATCAAAATGGAAGTCCAACAGTTCACTTGAACCCCTGCCCCACACGCTACATCCAGCAGAGACCAGAGGACTTATCACATTTTCCACTCACCAACAGGAGCTAAGGCACACCTTTGCCTGGACAATATCCACAGTCTGGGGCCAGGTGGGCACTTCGAACCCCCAAGAGGCCCTAAGGCTGGATAGATAAAATTGAGACTGCCTGGATTCCAAGACTGCAGATCTTGGAAATAAGCCACCATCCCAAAACATAGGTGTTTTTGTTTGTTTGTTTTTTAAAGCAGAATCTATTTATTGGGGGAAAGAAAGCTGCTTTCTTTGGACAGATCAGAGGTCCCAAGTGGGTTCCCTCAAAAAGAGGAATTTTTTAACCCAATTGTTTATGATTATTATTATTATTATCTTCACTGGTTTTGGGGAAAAACTGAGAGCTTTTGGTTTCTTTTTTCTCCTTTTTTGTTTTTCCCTGTTACTTTTTTCTCTTAGCTTTTATTTCCTGAATTTTGCTTTTCATCTTTTTATTTTTCATTATTTATTCCTTCCTGTGACTGTTCTCTTTTACTTTCCTTTTATCCCTTAATAAAACCTCCTATCTCACTTTCCTCTCTTCCTTCTTATATTTCCTTGATGATTTTTCAAATTTTGGTTTTTTTCTCCATTTCTCAATACTTATACTAGTATAGCTGCTAAGATTTATGAATCTCTAGAAAGCTAGTTAACATTATGCTGTTGCTTTGAATACTCTTTTATTGTCAGTAGAGGTAAAGTTGTTCTACTTGGTAGAGATTTATGGTACGTCAATATTTGGTTTGTTTTAGTGTTCATACTATAATCTTTATATATCCCTTTTCAATGCTTAAGGGTAGTACAGTACTGTACATAGGGTTTGTATTTGATGCTATAATTGATGCCAGTTTTATTATTATAACCAAAGTGATATAGCAGTTGCTATTAACTGTGGGGTTTTGGCCTCCCAGTGTCTAGATTACTGTATCATCATTAACATTACTGTGGCCCATTCCTAGAGAACTGGGTACTAGGACAAATATGCTACACCATCCCACCCCAAGTTAATGGATGTTGATGAATCCTGGGACACATCCTAGGAAAGGCCACTAGTTAGCCATAGCGATGGAAAAATAGGAATTAAAGAGGTCTGCCTACTAGAAACAAAGCTTTCTGGGCTAGCCAGGTAGCTCAGCAGATTTGTATTTGATGCCTGTGAATTAAAGTGCTTGCTTAAGCAGATGCAAATACAGGGGCTGGGGGTTCAATCCCTAGCCTGCTATGCTGGCCCAACCCTTGGGGTGCACTGAGATAGTGATTAAGATTGGATGTTGTGGCATTCACCTGTAATCCTAGCACTTGGAAGGCTGAAAAACAGGATCACTGCAAGTCTGATCTGTGTAGTGAGACATTGTAGTCCCTGTACTAAATACATCGGAAAAAAAAGAAGAGTTTGAAGAAAAAACAAAGCTTTCCACTGTAATCAACCCAAAGATCTCAATGATTACCAAAAAAAAGAAAAATAGAAAAGAAACATGAGAAGACAAGCCAACAAAATGCCTACACAAACTACTAATTCACTCAAAGCAGATCTATGGATCATCATAGATGATAGGAAGAAACCAAAAGTCACACACCAAAGTTATTCAAAGTAATATCAGGGGAAATTTAAAAAAGACCAATAAAGCATTTGGAAAGTTCACAGAAGATCTTAAGTCTGCAGATATTGGGCCAAATAAACAAAACAATCCATAAGTCTAAATGACACTAATAAAAAGCTACTAGAGCTAAACAGAACTATATAAAACATGAATGACCAGTATAGAAAGAAATTAGATCCATAGAAAAGCTTAAATAGAAATTCAAGAGATTAAAAATTCTTTTGAAAGTAGGGCAGCATAAATGGCCAGTGTGAGAAAAGTGTCAGAACTAGAAGATAAGACTATTGCCAGTGACCAGTTAATGAAAGATACTTTAAAAAAAAAAAAAAAAAAATGTATGTGGTTTCACTGCACAGCTTGGACTCCCAGTGCTAGGATTACAGGCATGTGCCACCATGCCTGGTCTCGGTGGCAACAGGGCTGGGCTGGCATGGCATGTGATGCCAGGGATCAAACCCTGGTCCCTGCACTTACCTAAGAAGGCACTTAGTCTGCTGAGCTATCTTTTGTGTGTGTGTGTGTGTGTGTGTGTGTGTGTGTGTGTGTGTGTGTGTGTATCTGGGGATTGAACTCAGGCCCTTATGCTCGGCAGGCAAGCACTTATTCAACTGAGCTATCTCCCTGGCCCCTGTGCTGAGCTATCTTACCAGCCCTATGAAAGATACTTTAAAAACAACAAGAGAACATAAAAAATAGATCTAGATAAAACAGATCTAAAAATAGTGGCTCCTAGATGATGCAAAAACTTATGTAAGGTAAATTAGAATTAATGAAGACAGTGTACATGGGACAGAAAACCTATTTCGTGAAATAATAGTAGAAAACAGTTCAAATATAGCAAAAGAATTTAAAGTGAAGCATAAAGAATCCCAAATAGCCACAATCAAAAAAGTACTTTTCCATGACACATCCTAATGAAGATGCCAGAAGTACAGCACAAGAATAGAGTATTAAGAGTGCTTAGAAAAAAAACAATGAATCCCTTGTAAAAGTAATCACATTAGAATTATGACACATTTCTCAACACAACCCTGAAAGGCTAGGGGAATATAGAGTGAAGTGTTCAAAGAAAAAGTTTTGCTGCCAAGCATGAAGGCACATGCCTATAATCATGGCACTGGGGAGGCTGAGACATAAGGAGCAGGATTGTTGTGAGTAGAGTCCAGGTTAGGCTACAAAGTGACCTCAAGGCCAACCTGAACTGTATAGCAAGAGCCTGTCTCAAAAAGATCCCTCACCCTCAAAAAAAAAAAAAAAAAAAGAGGAATGATGTTGGCAAAAGGGCAGTTAAAGGAAATGGAGTGGTCAGCAGAGAAGGGGTGGAAGGTGGGGGGAAGCAATGTCAGGAATAAGTCAGTACTTACCAGTATTAATTCTCAGTCTTAACTACCTAATCAAAAGAAACAGACTGGCAGAATGTGTTACGAAAAAAGAAACCCAATAGTACACTGAATACAAGGAATACATTTAACCCTAAAAGAAACTCAGGCTAAAAGTTACAGGATGGAAAACAGTATTCCGTGCAGCAGAAACCCTCCCAAAAAAGCATGTGTAATTACCCTGTATTCAGAAAAGTGAACTTTAGGTCAAAGCTCTTTTTTTTTCTGAATTTTAGGGAAGGGTCTACAGGGTGTTAAGGGTCTCACTACTAGTTTGGACTCATAATGATTCTCCTGCTCACAGCCTCCCAAGTGCTGGGATTGCAGGCACGTGCCACCAGTCTCAATTGCCATTTCAGCACACCCAGGGAGTTAGGCATAGCAGGCCTGGGGATCAAACCCCTCAAGCCCTCACGCCCTGCGCCTGCTTACAGGTGCTTTAATCTGCTGAGCTATTGGGCTGGCCCTGGGACAAAGCTGATGAAAAGAAGCAAAGAAGGTCACTACATATTGAGTAAAAGAACAATCTAACAGGGAGAGGTAATAGTTTTTAACAGATATACGCTGAAAAACAGTGTACCAAACTTCATAAAACAAGTACTAAGGGACATAAAAGATCAGATAAGCATAAACACAACTATAGTGAGGGAACTCAATTGGGTAAAACACACACACACACACACACACACACACATATAGCAGAATTGATCAAAATCTTCAAGTATTATATACAACAGAATACACATCCTTGTCAACAGCAAATGGAATTTTCTTTAAAATAGACCACATATTAACCATAAGCAAACAAATACATGTAAAAATTTAAGTGGTATTATGCATATTACCAGCATAGTGCAGTGAAACTAGAAATGAGTTACAAAAGAAAACGGACATTGTGCAAATGCATGGAAAGCAAGCAATGCACTGAGAAATAAATAATAGGTGAAGAAATCATGGAAGGGGCCAGGGAGATGGCTCAGTAGAATAAGCTCTTCCCTGGCAAGCACAAGGGTCTGAGTTCAGTCCCTGGTTTTGCCAGAAAAAAGGAAAAAGAAATCATGGAAGAAATAATATAGTTTCTGAAACTAAATGATAATGCCACTACAACATACCACAACCTCTTGAACATAGTGAAAGCAGTCCTAAGAGAGACATTTAATGCCCACATCACAAAAGCAGAGTGAGCCAGTTCAATAACCTAACAAATGTATGTCGAAGTCCTTTACAAACAGTAACCCAGCTAGGTGTGGTGGTGCACACCTGTAGTTCTTGCCCTCTGGAGGCTGAGGTGGGAAGATCATTGTAAATTCAAGATAAACCTTGGCTACAAATGAGCTGAACTGCATAGCAAGACCCTGTGTCAAACAGAACAAAACACAGTAACCCAAACCCAACGTTACACAAGAAGGATATTGGAAAGGTCAGTGGAGGGCCCGGGGAGATGGCTCAGTAGAGTAAGTGTTTCCCTGGCAAGCGCAAGGGCCTGAGTTCAATCCCCAATTCTGAAAGAAAAAAAAAAAAAGTCAGAGGAGATTCAATGAAATTGAGACCAAAAAAAAACAAAGAATAAGTTGAAGAATTGGTTCTTTAAATGAATAAGCAAAAGACTCTTAGCCAATCTAACCAAAAATAAAAAAAGAGAAAAGACTCAAATCAATGCAATTAGAAATGAATAAGATGAAATCACAACATACACTGCCAAAATTAAAAAAGCAAAAGATTATCTACAATTTCACAAAAATCAATTCTAAAATTTAGCTGAAATGAATACATTGTTAGATATGTATGAATAGCTAAAGTCAAACAAGTTTTGAAAACCCTGAGTAATAACAGGCAATGAAATTCAAACAATATTTTTTTTTAAGTTTCTAAGCAAACTGCAGATCCAGGTAGATTCATTTCTTTTCTTTTTTTTTTTTTTAATTTATTTATAACAGTGTCTTGCTACACATCATGGATTCTTTTTTTTGCAGGGGGGAGGATCAGCTCAGCCCGCCCTGGGGAAGGGGCTGGCATGGCATGTGGTGCTGGGGATCGAACCACGGTCCCCGAGAGCTTGCCTAAGCAGGCGCTTTAGACCGCTGAGCTATCTTTCCAGCCCAATGTACTTTTTTTTTTTTTTTTTTTTTTTTTTTGTGGAACCAGGGATTGAACTTATGCCCTCGCGTTTGACAGAGAAGCACTTATTCCACTGAGCCATCTCCTCGGCCCCCAGGTAGATTCATTTCTGAATTCTATAAAAACTTCAGGGAAGGTCTAACAGTCCTCAAGCTTTTTAATAAAATTGAAAGGGAAAGAGTATTCCTAAAGTCATTCCTATAAGATATTGTTACGCTAATTACAAATAGACAAGGATTTAACCAAAAAAAAAAGCAAACTATAGATCAGTGTGTTTAATGAATATAAATGCAAAACTCTTCAAGATACTGGAAAGAGGAAAGACATGTGGATCAATGGAAAAGAATCAAGATTGGGGTCAGGGAGTTAGCTTGGTGGAATAAGTGTTTCCCTGGCAAGAACCAAGGCCTGAGTTCAGTCCCTGGTTCTGCAAAAAACAAAAGAGAATCAAGATTGCAGAAACAACTGCAGGCACATTCAACTACCTGAGTGTTGGCAAAGGGGCAAAAAACATCTTTAACAAGGGGTGATGGGGAAACTGGTTACCTCTATGCAGGAGATTGAATCCAGATCTCTGTCTCTTGCCATATGCTGAACTAAAAGGAGGTCAAAGATGCAAATCTAAAAACAAATAGTACTGGAAGATGAGCTATGCAAAACTCTTGAGACCATAGGCATAAGCAAGGACTTTCAACAGAAATGGTATTATTTCATGGGAAATAATACCAAGAATCAACAAATGTAATCATGTTAAAATAAAAAAAAAATTTTTGGCCTAGTGGTAAACACCTGTAGTGCCAGAACTTGGGAGGCAGAGGTAAGAGGTTCATCAGGCTACATAGTTGAACACATAGCTTGGATCCCATAGTGACTTCAACGCCAGCCTGAATTGCATAGGGAGATCCTGAATCAGCAAACCAATGAGCCAGATAATGGTAGTGCATGTCTATAATCCCACCACCTAGATTTATGTGTTTGTTTTGGTTCTAGAAATCAAACTTAAGACCTTGTGCTTGTCAGGCAGGCATTTGTGCCTCTGAGCTATATCCCTGACCAACAAACCAAAATAATAATTGAATTTTTTAAAAAATAAAAAGCATCTGCACTGCAAAAGAAATAACAGAATGAAGACAACCAAAAGAATGAGAAAAGAGTTCCCCACACTGCCGGCAACAGACCCAGAGAGGAGAACTCAGGCACCTACATTAGTGAGACTCACTACTATGCCCCTGTGGCCTGCAACTCCCCAGAGCTCCTGCCCCCAGGCCTGCCAAGCTAGTGAGAATTTCTGAGACTCTCTTGGCTTGAATCCACCCCAGCTTGGCCCGGTGAGTGTGTGGGAGAACTTCGCCACTCCCCGGTGCTCCATGGGCCAGGGTCACAACAGAGGGGAACCACATGTCCACAGTTGTTCCAGAAGGGTTGCAGCAAAAAGGAGCTGAACACAACAGCTAGATCCAGGTCAGGCATAATTGGATAAACTCAAACTTAATAGATCGGCACTCGAATCTCATTATGTGCTAAGGTTATAACTACACCAAAGCTCTACAGAGGTCAGTGCTATACAAAATGACTAAGACAAAGAGCAAAATGCAATCTCAGGCCTTGAGCCCATCCATGATAAGTGCAGAGGATGCTAGCTCAGCTGAAATGAATGAATTAACAGATATGGAAGCAAAGGAACAACAGCAGAAAGGTATAGAGGAACTCAGACCAGAATTAACACCTAAAATAAAAAAAAGAAAATTTTGAATACATAGCATCTGAAGTAATGAATCAAATCCAGAAACATATAGGGGAAACCCAATTCCCACCCAGAACAGGTATAGACAACACTAGTTCAGCTGAAACATATGAATTAACAGCATTGCAAGCAAAGAAACAACAGCAGAAAGGTAAAGAGGAACTCACAGCAGAAATAATTTGTGAAATAAAAAAAGAAATCTTTGAAATCATAGCATCTGAAGTAAAGAATCAAATACAGCAATATATGGAGGAAACCCAATTTGGAAAAAACTCTGCAGTAAAAGAATTAATAGCTACCTCTAACGAAGACATTGACAAAAAAAATAGAGGAGATTAGCAATGTGACAGATCCTTAAATGAGCAATATGGGAAAGAAATAGATCGCATGAAGCAGAGTCAAAGAGATATAGAAGAACTTAAAAATCTCAATCATGAGTCTACAAAACCATTTTGAGTGAAAACAAAGTTTCAGATCTTGAAGATGCTGGTGCAGCTAGTAAAAAGGTGAGAAAAGATCTCTTAAAAACAACTAGGATGCAGTAAAAAATAATCAGTCACCTACAAGAGGATGCCAAGATGAGCAATGTGAGACTAATAGGCATCAATGAGAAAGAAGGAGGCAATACAAATGATATAAAAAGAATATGGGCAGTAGTAATCGCAGAAAACTTCCCAAATATGAGGAAACAATCTAATGTTCAGGTATCCAAAGCATATAGAACACCAAATAAGTTCAACCCAACTAAAAACACACTGAGACATATAATAGTCAAGATCCCAGAAATCCAACACAAGAATAATATACTGAAAGCCACTAGAGAAAAGAAGCAGATCACATTCAAAGAAAAACCCATCAGAATTACAGACGACTTATCTTCACAAACCATGAAGGCAAGGAGAGCATGGAACAGAGTAATTCAAGTCCTCTATGAAAACAAATTCTAGCCCAGACTACTGTACCCTGCAAAACTCTTTCCAAGTTTGATGGAGAAGTGAAATACTTCCACAGTAAAGAACAGCTAAAGAATTTCATGATGACAAAGCCATTCCTACACAGGCTACTGAAAGATGTTCTAGAGAGAAACCACAATGACCAGAACTCCATGAATGAGAACGGAAGGAACCCACTAAACAGGGCAAACAATTAAACACAGGACAAAAAGGACTAAACAACAGCAGGTAAATATCATGACAATCATAAGTCAATACATTTCAATTATAACCATCAATGTAAATGGACTCAATTCACCAATTAAGAGAAATAGACTGACACAGTGGATTAGGAAACAAAACCCAACAATATGCTGTATACAAGAAACATTTAACTCAAAAGGACATTCATATGCTTAAAGTCAAAGGATAGAAAACAGTACTACATGCCCCACCACCTCAGAAAAAAAGCAGGAGTAGCAATTCTGTTCTCAGACAGTCTCAGCTTCAAACCAAGAATGAACAAATGACACAAAGAAGGCCACTATATATTGGTTAGGGGAAAAATTGAAGAAGAAGAGGTAATACTCATAAATATCTATGCACCAAACACGGGAGCACCCAACTATGTAAGACAAATCTTAATGGACATGAAAAACCTAATATCCAAGACGTCAATCTTAACAGGAGACCTTAACACTCCCTTTTCTCAAAAAGATAGGTCAATCAGACAATAAATTAGCAAAGAAGTAGCAGAACTGAATGAGAGCCTGGAACAAATGGACCTGGTGGACATATAAAGAGTGTTCCAATGAACCATACCTGAATACACATTTTTTCAGCTACACATGGGTCATTTTATAAAATAGACCACATACTAGTCCATAGGTGATGCTTAAGCATATGCAAGAAAACAGAATTATTTCATGCATATTATCTGACCACAGTGCAATAAAACTGGAAATGAATGACAAAAGAAACCAGAAAAACCCGCTAAATACATAGAAATTAAACAACACCCTACTCAGCAATCAATGGGTCACAGATGAAATTAAACAAGAAATTCAACAATATCTACAATTCAATGAAAATTCAACCACAACTTACTGGAATTTATGGGATACGATGAAAGCAGTTCGAAGAGCTATGAACTCACACATTAGGAAAATAGAACGGGAACAAATAAACGTTCTAATGCTGCACCTCCAACATCTAGAAAAGGAAGAGCAAACCAAACCCAGAGCCCAAAGATGGGAAGAAATCATAAAAATTAGAGCAGAAATTAATTCAGTTGAGATGAAGAAAACAGTTCAAAGATCAATGAATCGAAAAGCTGGTTCTTTGAAAGACTAAAATCAGTAAGCCCCTAGCTAACCTCATCAAAAAGAGGAAAGAAAAAATTGAAATGCAAGCAATAAGGAATGAAAAGGATGAAATCACCACAGACCCAGTGGAAATTCAGAAGATTATCAATAGCTACTTCAAGAATGTTTATGCTCACAAAATAGAAGACACAGAAGAAATGGACGGATTCCTTGAAAGGAAAAAATTACCAAAACTGAATCAAGAACATAGAACAGGGCCAGGGAGATAGCTCAGTAGAATAAGTTCTTGCCTGGCAAGCACAAGGGCCTGAGTTCAATCCCTGGTTCCGCAAAAAAAAAGAAAAGAAAAAAGAATAAGAAGATATAACAACTCGCAGTAACCCAATAACAGCCAACGAAATACGAAATGTAATAAAAAGCCTGCTGACAAAGAGAGGTCCAGGTCCTGATGGATTCACAGCTGAATTCACAACAAATTTATAGAAGATATAATCCCTACACTCCTCAAACTCTTCAATGAAATTGAAAAGGAAGCAATCCTCCCAAAGTCATTCCTGGAGGCAAGTATTAGAATGATTCCAAAACCAGGGAAAGACACAACTGAAAAAGAAAACTACAGGCCAATCTTACTCATGAACATAGATGCAAAAAACTTCAGTAAAATCCTAGCAAATAGAACACAGCAAATCATCAAGAAGATCATACACCACGACCAGGTAGAATTCATCCCAGGGATGAAACGATGGCTCAATGTTCAAAAATCTATAAATGTAATACAGTATATTAATAGACTGCAATCTAAAAACCACATAATTGCCGGGCGTGGTGGCGCATGCCTGTAATCCCAGCACTCGGGAGGCTGAGGCAGGAGGATTGTTGTGAGTTCGAGACCAGCCTGAGCTACAAAGTGAGCTTAAGGCCAGCCTGAACTGCATAGTGAGACCCTGTCTCAAAAAAGACAAAAAAAAAAAAAAAAAAAAAAAAAC
>PVKA01008122.1:50624-74549 GCA_004027165.1 Ctenomys sociabilis | reverse complement strand
TGGGGGGCGTCCTGAGGACAGGAGTGCGAGCGCTCAGGGGGCCACCGGAGTGTGCGTGTGGGGTGCTCAGGGTCCTGCGATCGGGATGTCGTAAACATGGTGCTCAAGGGCCCCGGGGGGAAGCTCAGATTTGGAGAGCAGTGGTGGTGGCAGGTGGGGGTGCAGGTGTTGGGGTTCAGGCGGTGGGGTGTCGAGCTGCCGACCTGCGGAGGTCAATGTTGAGAGCACAGGAACAGAGGCCAGAGAAAGGATGTTGTGGAAAGAGGTGAGCATGTGTTGGAGAACGTCGGGAAATGGAGTTGGGTGGCCGAGAGGGGCCCAGTGCCGCAGGAGCAGGGGATTGGAGCCGGAGTCCCGGCCAGGGAGCTGATCCACGACCCCGCTGTCTCAGTGCTTCTTCCAACCAATCGAATCCAGATTGCAGCCGATATCCCACTCCAGAGGGCTCCACGTGGCCCTATTTGTTTTGGAAGCGAGTATTGTTAATATTTGCTTGTCTTTCAGTACCCGCCAAAACCACAGGCACCAGGAGACTGGCAGGAGGGCAGAGGTTCTGGTCCTGCCTCCTGTCTGGGTTCCCACAGCTGCTTGAGGACCCGCAGGCCCACAGACGAGCGAAGGAACAAATGAATGACTGAGCAGGCTGCTCAGGGCTGCTTGTCCCAGAAATGACTTTCCCGCTGTTTGCAGCCTCCCAACCTCAAACTCCCCAGGGGTGGAGACAGTGTCGGCATGCTCTTTAAGGATGGTTTATGGCTTTTATAGCACTAGTACCTTGGAGTAAGAACTTCAGCTGTGGAATCTTGCTCTGGCCAGGTTACTTTGTTTTTTTTTTTTTTTTTTTTTTTTTTTGTCTTTTTGAGACAGGGTCTCAGGCAGTTCAGGCTGGCCGTAAGCTAACTTTGTAGCTCAGGCTGGTCTCTAACTCACAACAATCCTCCTGCCTCAGCCTCCCGAGTGCTGGGTACTTTGTTCTTTATTTCTATTATTTATTTTTTTTTTTTTGCGGAACCAGAGATTGAACTCAGGTCCTTGCGCTTGCCAGGGAAGCACTTATTCTACTGAGCTATCTCCCCGGCCTCTGTTCTTTATTTCTTTTTCTTTTTTTTATTAGTACATTTGTCGTTCGTAATGATCCCATCCATCATGGGAGATTTGTATCTGTATATGATATATCTCAATGCTTTTTTCTCCATTCCCTTCTACTCTGCAGCCTCTCTTTTGCTCCCCATTTATAGAAGCTTTGCTTCCATTTTTTCCCTTCCATTCTTGTTTTTAATCCTTTTCCCCTTCCTTCCTTTCCTCAAATCTCGCCATTTGAACATGCTTTTCCTACCTCTCAGAGTCTTCCATTTTGTTCCTTTTGGTTTCTCCCACAAGAGAAACTATGCAGTATTTAACTTGTGTGTCTGATTTATTTCACTTAAAATTGTGGTTTCAAGATACATCCATTTGCCTAAAGATGTCTTAAGTGTATCATTCTTTAGGGCAGAGTAGTACTCCACTACATATAAATATCATATTTCCTCTCCATCTATTGATGGGCATTTAGGCTGTTTCCAAGGGTTAACTATTATAAACTGTGCTGTTATACATATGGATGTGCATATATCGATATGGATCTGCTGTTAACTCTTTCAGAAAGATACCTAGGAGTGGCACAGCTGAATCAAATGAACATCTAGTTTTAGTTTTTTTTTTTGTTTTTTTTTTGTGGAATCTCCATAGTGATTTCCACAGTGGTTGCATCCAGCTACATTCCCATTGGCAATGGAGAAGAGTTCCTTTTTCCCCATAATTTCTCCGGCATTTGTTATTGGCTGATTTGTTGATGGTAGCCATTCATTCTAGGGTGAGGTGGAATCTCAGCGTTGTTTCAATGTGCGCTTCCCAGGTGAGCAGTGATTTTGAACGTTGTTTCATGTATTTATTTGCAGTTTGTACTTCATTTAAGAAGTATCCATCCATTTCAGATGCACATTTTGATCTTTAAATCTGGAGGGGGGCAGTTTTGATTTCTTTGAGTCTTTTTGCACAGTTCTTTGTTAAAGGTACTTTGTGTGTGTGTGTGTGTGTGTGTGTGTGTGTGTGTGTGTGTGTGTGTTTAGGATAGGGTGTACAGGGTCTCACTGTGTAGATTGCACTTGCACTTGTAGTGATCCTACTGTTGACAGCCTCCCAAGGGCTGGGATTATAGGTGCACCACCATGCCCAGTCTCAATTGCTGGCTCAGAGAGCTCCTGGGGGCGGGGGCGCCCTGCAGGCACCTAATCGAACTCCCACCCCCTGCATTTGCCTAAACAGGAGCTTTAATCTGTTGAGCTGTTTGGCCAGCCCTGTTAGACGTACAGCTGGCAAATTTTTTTTCCCATTCTGTGAGTTGTCTCTTCCCTCTGTTGGTGGGTTTTTTTTTTTGGCTATGTAAAAGCTTTTTTAATTTGATGTGATCCCAGTTATTGATTTGTTGTAGTATATTTTTGGCGGAACCAGGGATTGAACTCAGACCCTTGAGCTTGCCAGGGAAGTGCTTATTCTACTGAGCCACCTCCTTGGTCCCTGTTGTAGTATTTCTTATGCGATCCTAATTTTGTTTAGAAAGTCTTTGCCTGTACCTATGTTTTTTTTTTTTTTTTTGCGGAACCAGGGATTGAACTCAGGCCCTTGCACTTGCCAGGGAAGCACTTTATTCCACTGAGCCACCCCCCCAGCCCTGCCTGTACCTATGTATTCAGGAGTTTTACTTATTCTGTCTTCCAGCACATTGTTTCTGTTTTAATGTTTAGATATTTGATTCATTTGGATTTTAGTCTAGTGCCTGGTAAGAGAGATATGTCTAGTTAAATCTTCAGCCAGCTTCTCCAGCACCATTTATTAAAGAGGTATCTTTCTTTCAGTGTAGGTGTTTTGCTGCTTTGTCAAAGATAAGGTAGCTGAGTGTGCTTACGATTCTTTCTGCATCTTCTATGAAGTGCCGCCTGTCCTTGGATCTTTTTATTGCCAGTACTGTCCTGTTTGTATTACTGTAGTTTTGTAGCATAATTTTATTTTTATTTATTTTATTTATTTATTTATTTATTTATTTATTTATTTTTGTCTTTTTGAGACAGGGTCTCACTATGCAGTTCAGGCTGGCCTTAAGCTCACTTTGTAGCTCAGGATGGTCTCGAACTCACAACAATCCTCCTGCCTCAGTCTCCCAAGTGCTGGGATTACAGGCCTGCACCACCACGCCCAGCTTGTAGCATAATTTTAAATCAAGGAGTAGGATAAGGAAGTACAGGCTTTGCCTGGGCCGAGGTTGGTGGAAAATGTTGGTTATCCCAGGTAGATTGTGTGTGAGGGGATAGAGTTTGTGCTTGAAGCTCCAAAAGCAGCTTGACTTGTCCTCCTTGGAAGACACTACCTCATCCTGTTTCTGTCTGCCTCCTCCCCGCTCGCTTTCCTTCCTTCCTGCCATGTCTCCCTGGACCATCTGTACAAGGGCTTGAACCCGGGGCCTTCACACTGAGCTAAAGTTATAGCACCTTTTTTTTTTTTTTTTTTTAATTTTGTGGCAGGGTCTCGATAAGTTGTTCAGACTAAGTCAGAGCTTGCAGCTCTCTTGCCTTTGCCACCCAGAATGCTGGGGCTACTAGCACATGCAGCAGCATTTTCTTTCCTTGGAGTTGGACAGCCCTGGGTCTGCTTTGTCCCTTTCCCGCTAGGCGGCATAATGACTTCTTTTGTGCAGGTTGGTGTCAGGATTAAATGGGTTTGTTTTTGAGCCTCCTGTTTGCCTTCTAAGATCGACTTGTTTTCTTGTTCTCATTCCACCCGTATGTGCGTGCCCCTCGGTGCCACTGTCAGGACAGTGGTGAGCAGCACTGCCCAAGCCCCTCCCCTCATGCTTTGTAGCATACGAGGCAAGTACAGAAATTAGTAGAGTAGCTTCAGACAGTGAGATGAGACTGAAAGCAAAGAAGGTGAACGTGATTGAGAGTGATGAATGGGAGGAGGGGACCGGAGCTAGGATGGCCCTTGGAAGGAGAAGGCGGCTGGCTGTGCGTGGCCTGGGCCATCCTGCTACCTGCTTCGTTTCCAGCAGGGACCTCTGCCCAGGACCCCGGTCATGTGGTGAAGCTACAGTCCTGAGCAGCATGGAGGGTGGGGAGCGGGGCATCGTGGTCCACGCGTCTGTGTGCAAGCACAGTTTTGGGACATTCATGGGGTGGGGTGAGGTTTTATTCCAGGGACTCAAGTGGTGAACTGCAGCTTTGGTGGCCAAAGGTTACCCAGACTTGAGAAGGTTGAAGAGATTGCTCAGCAAGATGAAAGCCAAGAAGGAGATGAGACAGAACCAGAACTGTTAGGGCTCTGCTTTGGGGTTCAGAGAAGTGTTTAAAGGGGGGTCCTCCCCTTCTGTCTGAAGGGAGCTCCCTGGAGCTGGCATCGGCTTCTTCCTGGCTTGGGGTGGAACGGCTCCTCCTTAGGCCCCCTTTGTAGCACTAGCACAAGTCTGGGCAGACTTGGTAAAGTCCCCAAGTGAAAGCACGTTTGCCAGACAGAGAAGAGTTCATTCTTTTTTTGTTACTCTTGTATTTATTTATTTAGTACAGCACCTCCTTACGCAGCTCAGATATAATTCTAGTGATCCTCCTGTTTCAGCCTCTTCAGGGCTGGGAATACAGGTGTGTACCACCACACCTGGTTTTGGTAGCCGGCTTGGCTTGGCATGCCCCAGGGCCAGCACAGCATGTGACAGTACTGGAAATTGAACCTTGTGCTTTCTAGGCAGGCACTTAGACCACTGAGCTATCTTTCCAGCCCCAAAGAGTTCATTCTTTGCCTGATTGGGGCTTCATTCCTGGCCCTCGGGCTTCCTGACTGTGTGACCTTGGTCTTGCCACTTAGCAACATGGCCTTAGTTTCCTCATTTGGAATTAAGATCAGAAGATCACCTTGGTCATCGCTGAGCCTGACACTAGTAGTCAGACCTCTCATTCATCTGTCCGTCCATCCATCCATCCTTCAGTCCATCAGTTTCGCAGATCCTGAGCACTTGCTGAGCGCTGGCCACTGGGAATAGCTCAGTGAGCAAAGCAGACAGACGCCCTTGTACTCATGAAGCCATATACTGTGCGGATGGGGCAGAGAGACCCACAGTCTGCAAGGTCACTAAGTAAAATGCATAAGACGCCCTGTGGTGGTGAGTGCTGCCAGAGAGCCGGGAAGCCCAGGAGCAGGGCCCTTACGGTGGGGCGACGCACCACCGTAAGTGTGTTCAGGATGTGACTTCAGGGGCAGAAGGCTGAGGGCTTTGGCTGTGCTTGGAGTGACACGGGTGCCTGGCAGGTTGCTCACCTGTTCTCCGTGCTCCTCCCTGCTCTGCGACGACACTGGCTCCTCTAGGAAGGGACCCAGCAGCTCCTTTTGATTAGGAACACTAAGCAGGGGACACCTGCCCACCGCACTGCTCCAGCCTGACTTCTGACATAATCTGGCTTAGACATTTTGCCAGGAGATGGTTAAGGACGGGAAGGACAAACTTCAAGTTGGAAACAACCCAGAGATCTGTTGCCTGCCTAATATCCACAGAGGTTACTATTTGATTCACACTGCCTTAAAAACCAAAGTGCTATGGTAGCTGGCTCTGTACCAGGCCCAGGCAGTCCCTGAGGGAGAACATTTACATACATTAGAGGGAGCGAGAGAAAGTTCCACCCAAGTCTAGGCTCTTCTGTGGATGCCACCCAGACAGGTAGGGAATGCAGACCCCGGAGCCCACCGCAGACCTGCGGGTCACCATCTGTATCCTGGCGGGGTGTCCAGAGTCCATGTAGGTATAGGCAAACCCTAGGTGCCCTAGCCTAGAGCTAAGGGAGCCCCTGAGGCCAGTGAAGAAAGATGGATCCCTGTGTATTGGCTTCTGGTTGGCTTTCAGGGCAGTCCTGACCCCTGAAAGAGAGTTTCAGTTGTCTTCTTGTTTTGGAATGTCACCCTCTCACCCAGCTGAGAAACAGTAAGGTTCACTGCTGTGTGTGAAGTACAGCGATCTGGCATCTGGACTCTGTAGCTGGCTGGGTGACCTTCAGCCAGTTGCTTAAGCTCTCTGAGCCTGTCTTCCCCCACCCTAAGGCAGGGTGATGGTACCTGCTCCAGGCAGCTGGCTGTGAAGGTTCTGTGGGTTCATACACCATGAACTGGGGTTCACTCTTCCCAGAAGCTCAGTGTGACATGGGGTACCAGGTCTTGGCACCACTTTATCATTTCTGTGGAAGCCACGGGCATGTGCATGCTAGGCAAGCCCTCCCCACTTCGTCCCCTCCCAACCCCAGGTTTTGGTCATTATCCTGGCTAGGAAAGAGAGAACATTCGAGACTAGAAATGATTCCTGCATATTTCAGGGAGGAAGACAGTGCCCCTGGGGGGGCCTGGCCCCCTGCTTCCACAGCCTGCTCCCCTCCAGGCAGTGCTGGCTTCTCCTCTCCCCAGCCGGTTAACCTTCTCCAGCAAGCTGGGCTGTGGGGCTCACTTAGAACACTGAGACCCCAAATGGTAGTTTTTCCCTGAAGGGATCATTGCCTGTCTGATTCCATAAGACTCTGAGACATTTTAATCACCTCTTAGTGATACATCAGTAGGGAAATGGTCCAAAGCTTGGCTACAGAGTGTATTTAGACTACCGAGTGAAGTTCTTGCCTTTGCCCATAGCTGCGGTTTCTGCCCTTGGAGGGAAAGGAGTGAATGGTGTCCTGATTTCCCCTGAGGGCAGGCTGCCCTCCAGAACCACCCAGATACTATTCATGCCTTGTGCTCTTCCTAAAGAGGGCTGGGGTCACTGGTCATGTGCATGCTAGGCAAGCCCACCCCCACTTCGTCCCCTCCCTGAGTGTCTCCTTCGGAAACTAGGCTGAGGTTCAACTCAAGGCCTCTGCTATGAGGTGAGAAATGGTGCTGCTGCTTAGGAATGACTTTTTGGGATGTCCCTAGGATGCAGCACACCCCTGGGAGTCAGACAGCTTCCAGAAGGTGAGGAGGGACGCCAAGGAGACCATCACCAGCTGTTGTCACCAGGGTAAAAGATTTAATATGGGACACATGATTTATAGGACTATTTTATAATGTACACCCAGTACGTAAGATGCAGAAGAGTGCCGGGCATCTGGGCACCCACTGGGGACCTGTCTTGGTTACTTTGCTCTTGTCGTTGAGACAAAATACCCGACACCCAAAGTTAAAGGAGGAAAGGTTGATTTAGCGGTTTGTGGAGGTGTCAGTCCATACACAGCTGGCTCCAGGGCAGGGTGTGTGGCACAGGGGCAACACTTCAAGGTGGCAGAAGCCAGCAAAAGCTACAAGAGCAAGAGGCCAAAGCAAGCCTCTTTTTCTCGCTTATATTGCAGGCTACCTGCCCTGGGGTGAACGTAGCACTCACACCACTAATCCCAGCAGTAGACAATGAACCAATCACAAGCTGCAGATTCAGCCACCTTGAAAAGCCTGCCTCCCTTGATCTGACCACATGAGGCTTCCGGGGGTCATCCAGACACACAAAGCATGACAAAACCCAAAGAATCCAGCACAGGGCCTGGGCCCCATGGCAGTGTTTTGCACGAGTCCAACTAAAGATCTAGAGCCCATGGCAATGTCCTTCAAGAGTCCAACCAGAGACCCAGACCAAGGATCTGCACTGGGAAGGCCGGTGGAAACTAGGAACTCTGTGCTAGTGCTTTGAAGGATCTGTGCCAGCAGGCTGAGAGATTTGCACTGGAGTTGGGAAGTGGTGCTCAAAGTAAGAACCAGAGTGTCCCGAAGAGAACCGCAGGTACCCTCAACAATAGTGAGCCTCTGAGCTCCTCTAACAGTAACAGCCGAGTTCATATCAGGAAAACCAGCATGAAAGCTCCTCCAGGAGAATCAGCAGCTCCTCCAGGAGAATCTTCTCCTCTAGTTGGCCTTTTGTGCTGTTGGCAGCAACCTTCAGGTGGGCCTGCCACACCCAACACCACCCTGACTCCATTCAGCTTGCTGTTACAAGTTGGCTATTAGTTAATCCACCACATGCCTTTCTATCCTGGTCTTCCCAGGCTGGTGTCCTGCTGTGAAAACTCTGTTCTGTTCTCTGCTGAAGGATGGGCTCTGGCAGCAGGCTGCAGGCCCTCAGGTTTGGAGTGATGGCACTGAGCTATCGTGGCGGTCAGACAGGAAGGACCTTGACTTCCCATGGCCGCATTCAGTGGGGGCCTGGCCTTGTGTGGAGAGATTTCCAAGCTTCCAGGTGGGAAGAAGAGGATTCCTGACATTCATCTGCTTGGAGCAGCCAGCCTTTCCAGCATGTCCGTGCGTCACCTTGCTCCCCCTACATCCCTTGGCCAGTGTGGACCCCTGGGCCCGCTGCTTGTCTTTCCAGCTTTGCTCTCGCTATTTGGCTGTGGAATCCTTGCTATAGATCAAAAGGTCACCCATCTGTCCAGGTCTGGTTCCAATTCCTCCCAGCTATTGTTCCTTCACAGGAAAGGCTGTTAGAACCACACAAGCCCTTACTGATCCTGCCACAGATAATGGGTTCCCACAGTGCTGTTGGGGAACCCCTTTTGGAGCATGCCTTAGAGGCGTGGTGGCAGATGGGCAGGTCACACACACTGCAGCAGGAATACTTTCCCCCTGAGGTCACTTGGAAGAAATGTGAACAAGCAAACATTGTAATCCACTGATGTTCTGGTGATGAGAATACAGGGCCGGAGAGGGAAGTGTCTCCCTTAGGGCTCCCAGATAGCAAGTGGCAGAAGCGAGCGAGGGAGTGACAGCGCTGGCCTGAACTTCAGCTGCTTAAGGGAGTGCTTCACAATGTGGGAGGGGGCTGGGCATACCCAGTGTCCTCTCTCTGAATCCCTTGGGGCCAAATGTGTTTCAGAATGCAGAAATTTCCAGAATCTGGTACAGGGATTGCACCCTGTGTGACACGCCAAGTAGGGCCCGGGGCAGCACTTCATGATAAGACACATCAGTGTTTCTGCATCAAAACCTATTGAGTCATCAAAAGGGTAAAGAGACATCACGTCAACCCCGGAGCTGCCGGGCCAGTAAACAGCAACAAAAGCCAACTGTTGGTCCTCAGAACTCTGGGTCCCAGAAATGATAATTAGTTGGTGCTGGGGATCCGACCCGGCGCTCATATTGCTAGACAAGTGCTCTGCCTCTAATCTACATCCCTAGCCCCTGGGTTCCAGAAATCACTGTACTTTTGTAAAGTGTGCTAGTCTTTTCTTTTTGCTGGAGACAAAGTACCCAACATACACAGTTTAAAGGAGGAAGGATTTATTTTGTGGCACAGTGACAGTCCAAAGCTGGCTGAGGCAGAAATGTCAGAGAGGAGGGGCCCGGTGGGGGAAGTCTGCCCTCCTTGCCGTGGTCAGAAGCAGAACAAGAAAGGGAAAGAACCATAGAAAAAACAAGGAGCTGCAGAGAAGAACTCACCTGTCGGGGACCTGCCTGCCCCCGCAAAGTGCTAGCTCCTGACAGCACCTTCAGCTGTGAGCTCCTCCTTGGGTTCCTTGGCTGATGACTATAGCAGCCCTGTGATCCATTCCAGAGGCTCCGTCCCTGAACGCACAAACCTTTTTGGAATGACAGGTGTGACAGTAGCACCACACTTTTGGGGAGCTTGTAAGGCCAGACGGGGGATCCATCCGTAATACCTCAAAGGGCTTGCTTGATGTAGCACATGGCTGGAGTAAGCTGTTGTTGGGGAGCACCTATTGTCCATTGGCGGTGGTGCTTTGTGTCACCTTGCAACTCCCCGTTCAGGGCTGTTTGCCTCCCTCAGGGGGCGTCCACCCGGTAGACTGCTGGAGGCATCAAGTCTAGAGAGCCACCCTCGTAGGCTTTCCCTGCTCCCCACCAGAGTCACTTTGGGGTGCATTGCTGTGTTGTCCTGGCCTCCCACAGCCTCTCGTGAGCTGAAGCCTGGAGCAGCGGAGCAGACCTACCAGAGTCAGGGCGAGGAGCTTCTGTGGCGGAAGGGAGCGTGTGGAGAGAAGTGAGAAGCGCGGCCTTGCAAGGACTGGTGATTACCGTTGGTGGTGGGGCCAAGTGGAGGCCCCAGCTGCTGGCCCAGCGTTCTCCACATCCACCCGTAGTCCTCCTCTTGACTGACCCCTGGGTTTGTTCACTGTCAGCCTTTCAGCTGTGTGCTTCAGTCTGGGTGGACTCTGGCCCCAGTCTTTTCACTTGTTTGCCTGTGATTGATTGGGGCATTGAACATGTCACTTAGTTCTAGTGAGCAGACATCAGGGGCCTGTGCTTTGTGGAGGCTTCTGAGAACATGCCATCCTTCTGAAGAGCCACCTGTGTGCTCGAAAGGGAGGAGGCAGCTGCCTCCTTGCTGAGCTGCTGGAGGCATCATGTGTAGAGAAGCCGTGCCCTGGGCTTTGTGGAGATGTTTCCCTCACTGAGGCAGTGTGAAGTAGCGTGTTTGATTACTATTTGCTGCCGGAGCCATTTCGACCTGCCACCTTCTCATTCCCCAGAGAACCCTGGGCACCCCAGCTGCCTGGCCAGTGTGGCACTGGACACTGGTGGGTGGCTTTTGCTGCTGGGTCCCATTGGCCTCCTCTGGGTGGGTTCCTGCCCCTCTGAGTGACCTCATGCTTGGCAAATGGTAGAATACTGAGGGACTCTGACACGTGGGAAAGCCAGTGCTTCCCAGTTGAGGAGAGCAGGAAGAGGCAGGTTGCTGAGACTTCTCAGAACTGTCCCCTTTGGCATCTACAAGGATGTGCGACTCACAGGCCGGATGGGAGCCGAAGGAAACATGCAGGAAACCCAGTGGAGCAGGGGCAGCCCGGGTACCCTTGGGTGGAGATGCCAGGACTATGCAGAGCAGACCTTTGGGTTCTGTCAGAGACCCACTCAGGCATGGAATCATTATCTTCAAGTGATCTCCAAGCGACCTTATGCATATCGCTTTATCCTCCAAAACTGTACTTTATCCTACTTCATGGGTGTTGTAACAAGGCTACCGGGGAAGAATGGGCAGCAGCCTTCCTGGGCTTTTCCTGTGTGCCAGATTCTAGGCATGCACTTTTCCATGCATCTCAGATAATCATCCCAAGCATTAAATGAGGTCAGGGGTCATAATTCTTGTTCAGGGGATGCATAGACTGAGGGAGGAAGAAGTTAGCCGAACTGGATCCCAGCCAGCTCTGACTCGTTCCGCTATTCTCTGTGGCACTGATGTTTTTCTGAGCTGGTCCAATCAGAGCATCACTGGACAGCTTGTTAGAATCTCAGCTGCAGAGCCCTCCTACGTGTCCTGATACAGCAGGTCTGGGGCCTGTTTCTTTCTTCTTATTATTTATTTTATTCTTTTTTTTTTTGGTACTAGGAATTGAACTCAGGACTTTGCACTTGCCAGGCAGTTGCTATGGTGCTGAACTACATCCCTGGCCTGGGCACTGTGTTCTTAACAGCAAGGCTTCTGGGCTTCTAGGTCAGAACCACTGACCTAGAGAAGCATTGGCATTGTAGGTTTCCACAAGTCTCTTCTGCATGTCAGGATCCTCCTGGCGCAAAGTAGGGGCTGGAAATCTGCACTCCAGCAGAGCCCCTTCTCGAGCAGGCAGGTGTGGGAGCCCTGCTCTCAGGCACAGTGGATAGCATTTGGTGAGCACCTGCTCTGCGCAGGCCCAGCACCAAGGAGCATCGGACAACAGAGCGAGCAGGTCACTAGCCAGGGAGAACTTGCAATCCAGGACAGGCACACAGCCTCCTGGTGGTAGTGTTGCCTGCAGGCTTGGTAGTAGCTTGGAGTTTCAAACCCAGCCAAGGCATTTGCTTCAGGAGGTTTTGATGGGTTCAGGGTCAGGAAGCAGGATTAAGTCACAGGGAGCCTCAGACCAGATTGGTGTAGCACAGGTAGTTCCAGGACTGGATTTTAGACTTAGTTGTGACCCTGCAGCCTGAGAACAGTGACAGTGTCACTTACAAGAGACAGGGTACAGCTGAATTCCTGGAGGGCTGACGCCAGGGTGGGCGTAGGCAGCAGGAGGTAAGGCCTGGCAGAGCACCAGGAGGAGGATCTTGCCTAGGGTGGTGACATTGCCCTGAGACTTTCCTGGCTTTAACAACACTGAAAGCCCAAATCCCAGGGATCCTCTCAGGCCTGAGCAAGTGGGGGCACCAGGCTCCCTACTAGGGAGCATATTACCAAAGGGAAGGAACGGTGGAAGCTGAGGAAGCAGTGAGCACTGCCCTGCCAGGCCCACTGCCTGTCTGGCCTTGGGTGTTTCGAGGAGTGAATGAGGTAATGCGGCTGCCGTTCTGGCAGTATCTGGAGGTGGCCCCAAGTCAGGAGTATGGTGTGTGGCGAGAAGGTGGAAAGCCCTGGAGGCCGGTTCTCCACAGGGGGAAAGCAAGACAGTCATAGCAAAGGTGGGGAGTATTGGGAGAAGTGTGGCCAGGGTGTCCTTGTTGCTGGGTTGTGACGGAGTTCCGAGCTGAAGACACGTGGGGGTAAGTGTCTGACAGGCTGCCTGGTGCCCTGCCTCCTGGTGAGCCAGGTGCCCTATGGGATGGCAGTGCCGAGACAGAGGTCCCACTGGACTCAGCCCTGAGGGCCGGGGCCTCCTTGCTGGTTCTGTTCAGTGGTTCAGTGCCAGGCACCAGTCAGTAACGGTGCCCACAGTTGGCTCCCAGGTAAGCTGCTCTGGAGGAGTATGCTTGGATTCTCTTATCAAACGTTTACTAAATACCTGCTGTGTGCTGGCCACTGTCCTGAGGAGCCAGGGGGACCTCTGAGCCCTGCCCTCCCGCTTAAGCCCCTGTGTGAAGAAACCTAGCAGTTACGTGGCAGAGAGACTATGACTGCTCATGTCGTTGTGAGGGCGTCTGGGGCATGGGTGAGTCCTGACCAGAGTCCTGGCTGAGGGACTGCGGCTAGGGCTGTCTGAACTCATGGCCTTCTCTTCCTGGGGCTCTGAGGAGCTGCAGGGTGACTTGTGTGGAGCAGCTTTCCAAGGAGGGTTGTCAGGGTCCCCCCGCTGTCCCCCTTGTCCCTCTGTACACTCAGACTACTCCCTGAGAGGAGCCGTCCTTGCACCTTGGAAGCGTAATAAGAAACAATGTTTCCTCAAAAGCTAGCCTTGCCCTGGAAGTGGCCAGTGACAGGCAGCCTGCTGGGATGCCAGGCCAAGGGAGTTTACTCTGCACTGACCCTTTTCTTTCCCCAGCTCTAGGGATTGAACCCAGGTCTCTCACATTGCACTATATCCTCAGCCCTTACAATTTTTTTTTTTTTTTTTTTTTTTTTTTTTTTTTTTTTTTTTTTTTTTTTTTTTTTTTTTTTTTTTTTTTTTTTTTTTTTTTTTTTTTTTTTTTTGAGATAAGGTCTTGCTAAGCTGATAGAGTACCTGGGCTGGACTCAAAAGTTGGGATTCTCCTGCCTTGGGCCTTCCAGAACATTAGAATCACGGGTGTGTTCAGCCAGGCCTGGCTTGCTTTGAGTCTTGAGCCCCTGGAAATCTTGGGAGAGCGAGTCTCCGGGACGCTTTGCCAGCAGCCCCAAAGCTGTTCTCTGCCTATGCTCTCTGTCCTCCCAGCTGGGTCAGATCTTCCTACCTGCAGTGGCACCTGGAGAAGCCTTATTTGGAGGAGTCCTCAGGCCCAGCCCAGATCTCTCATGCTCCTGGCTCTCTTCTGAGTGTGACCCTTTTTATCCATGCCAGGACTGCGGGCTGTGTCCCTCCACAGGCCCTGGTGTGGCCGGGACTCTGGCTGTCAGATCTGGTGGGTGTACTGACCTTGGTTGCTGGAGCCTCTTCCGGGGAAGCCTGTGGGCCGCACTGATAAGATCCCTGCCCAGAGTCACTTCCTGCCCCCTGAAGGGACAGAGTAGGGACGGGCCAGACCGGCTTTAGGCTGGTGACTTCCAGATCACCTTGCCTTTTCTTAGCTTGACTTTCTCTAGGGGTCACGTGTGACTGTCCGAGAGTGTGTATGTGTGTGTTCATGTAAGTGCTTGAGAATGTGTGGCGTGTGAGCCCGTGGGAGGGGGCGGGTAAGCGTGGCCAGTGTGCGCATCTGTTCTGCTGTGCCGTGGAGATGCCGTCTCCCGTCCCCACGGTCCCCGTGTCGTCCTTCCAGAGTCTGTGCTGCGTGTCAGTGTGGGGAGAGGCTTTGGCATGGAGCCTGGACGGACTGCCAAGATTTTCCCAGAATTTCACTTCTGCCAATTTTTAGGCCCCATAATCTTTGATTTTTCACCATCTTTGCTTTTTAGTCAACAGCTCCAAATACCTAGGTCCTTGAACTGGGTCACAATTTAGACAAAGATGGTTGGAGAAGGGGCTGGCCAGCTGGGGCCCTGACATGGGAGCAGGAAGGCCTGGTCAGCAGTGGTGGCCAGCGGTGTCGTCATACATCCAGGGGAGCGGAGTCTCCTGAGACCAAGAACTTGAGAGCTATCTCAAGGGAGCTGTGTGGTCAGTTCCTTCCAGAAATGCTTCCTGAGTCCCCCCTCTGCCAAGCACTGGTGGCAGTGTGAGCGTGACAAGATGGGACACTAGCTAAGGGGTAGGTGCGAAGGACTTCGGCCTTCACTTTGGGGAGGGGCTGCATGATACGACTTCCAGTGCAGAGCGCACAGGACAGTGAATCTGTGCTTTTAGTACATTGTCCCCACGGCCCCATGCTGGCTCACCTGTCCACCATCCTCACCCCCGCTGTGTGTGTGGAGAAGGCTGTGTGCCCCGCCACCCACACTCGGCCCGTGAGCCAGACTTCAGAGAGCCCCCTGCTCTGCGGTAGGTTCCAATCCCCACTCTCCGGATGTAATGTCCTCTGCCTCCAAGGCCACCCTCTCATGTCCTGGCTCAGGCCCTGCTGTGGTTTTCACTGAGGAAGTAAAAGCAGCAGGATAAGATTAATACAACCACTATTAATCAGTGTGGCAATTTCTCAAAAAAACAAAAACTAGGAATTCCATTTGACCCAGCTATTCCCCTTCTAGGTACCTTCCCAAGAGAATGAAAGACTTCACTCCCCAGGGATCCACGCATACCCATATGTACCGTAGCAGCGCAGTGCCTCGTAGGCAAATCTAGGAAGCAGCCTGTGTGTCCACCGACAGATGACTGGATCAATGGGATGTGGTATTTATACACAGAGCCACAGAGCTTTGCCATAGAGGATAAATGGAGTCATTTGTAGGAAAGTAGATGTACCTGAAGATGATAATGTAAAGTGAAATAAATCAGATATACACAAGCTTAAATATGGCATAACTTCTCTTATATGAGACATTCAGAGTGTGAATGACTAAAAAAAAAAAAAATGGAAAGAGGGAGATAGATCTTCCTGTGCAAGGGAGGGATCCAGAGGTGGAAGAAGGGGGAGAGGAGAGAAGCCCCTGGGAATGAGGGTGTGTCATGGGCGAGTGTCTACTGCCCAGGATGAGCGCAGTCAGCATGGACTGCAGACATGCAAACACGCACTGAAACAAAAACAAACCAAAACAGCAGCAGCGAGCTCCCTGACCTCCCACAGCCAAACCTGTGCTTTGCCCTCCTTGCCCAGTGGGTCCTCATCTTCTTTCCTCAGGCACAGCAGTGCCTCTCTCTCCTGCCCCTCATGGCCTATGTCACCCTCCCAGGCCACTGCTGTCCTGCCGAGGGTCCTCAGCCCCACTGCACCCATCACACGCCCCACTCCCCATTCCCACCCAGGGTGCCTCCTGGGTGTGCTCCAGGGGCTCCTCTTCACACCCTATGCAGCCCACCCTGTGAGGTCAGCCCCTTGTGGGGCCTCATGTCACCCAACCTAGTAATCACGCCTGCGTTGCTATCCTGGTGCTCCAGCTGCTGCTAGCTTGCCTGAGCACTCCCTATGGGCAGAAGCACTGCCTAATCTTGCTTCTGCTGTAGCCATGTCTTGTGTCTGTTGCTGGGCCTCCCATGCAGCCCCCCTCCAGCTCTGATCCGGACTCAGGTTCCCTTCTTGGACCTTGAGTGTCATATCGCATTGGACTTAACTTCCTTCCTCCTGGCTTCAGTAGGTGGTGACCTGGTACCTCTGTCCCCACACTGCAGTCTCTCATTGATGAGAATTGTTTGTCCTCCATTCCTCATCTGTCACTTATTAGTTTCTGTGGCTGCTGTAATTAATTATCACTCGTGTGCTGGCTTAAAGTAATGCAGATGTGTTCTCTTAGCACTTCAGAGGTCAGAAGCTAGAAAGGGATCAAGTGTCACCAGGGCTGTATTCCTTCTGGAGGCCTTAGGGTGAATGCGCATCCTGACTCCAGGTTCTGGAGGCTGTCCCTGTCACATGGCTCATGACCCCTTCCACCATATTCCAAGCCAGCAGCATAGCCTCCCTCATTGGCCTGCTCCTATTGTCATTTCTTCTCCCGGAAGCCCAGATGGCCTGGACCATTCTCCTGTCTCAAGGTCCTTAACGTAATCATAGCTGCAAAGCCCCGCTGCCATGTAAAATGGACTTCAGAGCCTGGAGTGCTGTGGTCTGCTTTGAGGGCCATAGGCTGTCTGCTGCACCTGCAGTCTAGCCCATCAGTGAGCCTTGTGTATTTTACCACCAAACTCTGTCCTTAATCAGTCTATCGCTTCCTTCCAGTACTGTTTCTCAACCTCACCCTGCCCAAGATGCTATTACCGCTTATCTGACTCCTGGAGTGGACGTCTGACCATTTCTGTCCTTGCCCTAGCCCCTCCACCTGATTCCATTCCAAGAACAGCAAATAAGAGGGAGCTTTAAAAAGCTTTCCTCAGGACCTGGGATTCCCAGCTACTCAGGAGGCTGAGGCAGGGGTCCCACATGGCTACCTGGAAGCTGCAACTCCCTGCTATGGCCCAGCACCTTGAGGGGATCTTGTACCATGTATCAGTAGCTCTGGGGAAAAGTAAGTTCAAAGCCTGAAGGACATTGAGCCCATCCTACTTTTGTACCACTATAAAGTTGAAAAAATCAGAGCTTGAAAAGTCAGGGACCTTGTATAGTATGAAAAATAACCTTCTTCCTCTATTTTAGGTCCTCCTCCCCCCTTCTACTGACACAGCTATTTTAAGGATTTTTATGCAGAGTTTTTCAGGTGTGTTCAGTAATCTGTTCATCCATAAGACAGTGTGATGCTAGTGAGGACTTTTGCCCTCACTCCTGACATACTGTCTATCTTGCTTTTTGCACCCTTCTGTCTTTGAGATTGTTAGCTCGTGCTGTGTGACAAAGCAGCCTAAAGCTTTGTTCCTTAGCGCACCTCTCATTGTTTTTGCATGCTTACTCACATGTGGCGTGCTCATGCACCGTGTCTGCAGGGGTTCAGCCCTGTGACTCTGCTGCTCCTGGCTGGCTTCTCCTGTGCAAATGAGCCTTGGGTGAGGCAGCTCCACTCCATCCACACGGTCCCCCCTTCCCTACTTGGGCTCGCCTGTGCTGGGTCTGTCGTGCTCCTCACACATTCTCACAGTGGCCACAGAGCAAGAAGGAAGAGGAAATGAGCCAGCCCCGTTCTAAGCATTTGTGTATATCCGAATTGGTGCTGCTTCCCAGGCAGATCAGTCTTCCCAGCCAAACCCAGGGTCAGTGCAAGGGGTCTCAAAGCACATGAACTCGGGACACGAAGTTATAGATTGTTGATGCAATCAGGATAGAAGTTTGGGTTAAATCTGTTCCTTTTAATGGATACCCCTGTGTCCCATTACATGGGACACATCTGAATTCATGGACCAGGTCCCCTGTCAAGGACCCAACAGAGTGTTCTCGATCTTTTGACCTTAGGGATTTTTGCAGTCTCAGTATCTGTGTATTTGTACTTAAATGCATATGTCAGCCATGTGTGGTGGTATACACCTGTGATCCTAGCTCTCTCAGAGGCCAATGCAGAAAGGTTTGGAGCCCAGTCTGGGTAACTTAGTGAGACCTTGTTGCCAAAGGGAAAAAAAAAAATATGGATGTAGCTTTGTGTGAAGGTCTCGGGTTTACTCCTCAGTGCCATACGCGAGCGCACTCACGCATGTGCATACACACGTGCACTTATGGGATGAGCTCCTGGAACTAGAGTTTCTAGGTCAGACACAGTTATGTAAAGCGTTGTATAGAGCTTGCTATATTGAGCCGGCATGCTGGTGCGTACCTGTGATCCCTGACCTCAGGAAGCTGAGGCAGGAATATCGAAACTTTGAGGTTAGGCTGCGCAACTTAGAACTGGTCTCAAAAACAAAACAAAAAAGGGAAGATGACACTGTGATCATCCCGTGTTGTCCTGGCAGCACTCTTGGCGCCGGGCCAAGACCAGGCCATCGCAGGTCCTGCAGTTGCTGAGTTACCTGCAGGCAGCTGAGCGAGCAAGCAAGGGGATGGAGACCACGTGAGACCCTGGAAATGGAGCAGCTGGCTGGATGCCTGCAACCTGGAGGTCAGGGAGCTCTGCGCAGCCAGCTCCTGCTTCAATAGGGGCTTATTTTTTTCTCTTGGCTCCCAGCCGCGGCAGGAGTGGTTTGAATAGATCTAAATGCCTCTGCTGCCATTGGAACCAAGCGGTTCAGGTTTTTGTGTTGGCTTCAAGCACTCCCAGGAACAGGGAGGAAATTTTGTCCCCCCCAACCCCTGATCAAAAGTCTGCATGTGAGCTGCTTACCCTGCAGAAGGGACCAAGGAAGGCCAAGGCCACAGCCCACTTTCCCTGGGGACAGGTGCCCAGGCATTGAGCTGTGCCAGTCACAGACTCATAGGATTGTGTTTAGAGCAGGACCAGCGCATGGGCCCCTGGGGCTAATGCTCTGTACTTTCCTTATGACTTCTCACTTACTGTTTCTGTTCACTTTGGGCTCTGTGTCTCCCTTTCTGTCACCAGGAAACTGGCTCCTACAGCCTGCTTAAATGCTGAAATGCAAAACCAGCCCCAGGCATCAGATCTCACCTCACTCTGGAACCCTGAAAATCCTGGCAGGTAGAGCAAGACAGAGACTGCAGAGATCAGGGCCGGCCAAATAGCTCACCGGGGGCGGGGGCTGAGGAGATGGCTCAGTAGAATAAGTGCTTCCCTGGCAAGCGCAAGGACCTGAGTTCAATCCCTGGTTCCACCAAAAAAAAAAAAAAACAAAAAACACAGATAGCTCAGTGGATTAAAGCACCTGCAAGCCGGCACAGGGGCTGGGGGTTTGATCCCCCAGCCTTCCAGTGCCAGCCCCACCCCCGGGCCACACAGAGATGGCAATTGAGACTGAGCGTGGTGGTGCACACCTATAATCCCAGCTCTTCAGAGGCTGTAAACAGCAGAATTACTACAATTCTGATCTAGTAGTGAGACCCTGAACACCCTGTAGACCCTTCCCTAGAATACAAAAAAAGCAAACAAACAAAACCCCATGAAGATAACCTGTCCAAGCCCTGCCCCTAGAGGGGTTAGGTGGCTTGGCCAGGTTCACACAGCCAGGTGCGAGGGAAGCCCGGCCACTCGCCGCTGATGCTCCAGTGATTTGTACCTGCTGCCGCACATATGGTGCGGAGAGGCTGCCTGGGTGCGGGCCCACTGCAGGGTGGACTGCTGCCCCTCTTGTGCCTGTCCTCTGCAATATGTATGGAGGGAATAGAAGTTCCAGTGCTCTAGTGCTGTTTTCAGGTCTGTTGGCGCTTGAAGAGCTCAGTCTGGCTGGGCTGTTAGGGGCCATTTCCCGGCATTCATATCTTCTGACTACTTTGCAGGCCTCTATGATGCTGGGATTGTGTCTCTTAGAGCTCTCTGGCTCTGTAATATCTAATGTCATTTTTCTGGGAAATAATAGACCTTAAATGAAAGAAAATGTCAGTAGTACTAGCTAACATTTATTTAGCACCTGCTTCATACTACATTTATTGCATATATTACCTGCCCTCACACCAGTCAGGTCACCTGTGTTGCCCAGTGGCAATATCTGGTAAGTGAGTGAGCTGGAATTCAGGTTTCAGGCTGCCAGAGGCCAGAGCCCTGCTCCATACTGTAGTGTGAGGCTGTGCATCCTGCAGACCTCCCGCCTGCCTGGCTCACTTCTGGGGTAGCTGCTCCTTATGCAGCCAGGGGAAGCCCAGCTGTGCTTCCTGTGTGCGTGGGCGAGCGGGGAGCATCCTTCACTGGGAGGGTTTTCCTGCAGGTTTCCTGTATGTCTCTTCTCTCATTGCTGGGACGAAATATCCGACACCCAACATGAAGGGAAGAAAGCCTTATTTAGCTGAGTTTGTGGAGGTTCCTATCCATACTCAGCTGGCTCCAGAGCAGAGTGGCACATGGCAGAGGGCAGGTATTCATGGCAGCAGAAAGTGGCGAAGAGCAAGGGTAGAAGGGAGAAGCCACAGCAGCAGGGGCAGGGGCGAGCCTCTCTCTTCCTTCTGTTGCCTTCAGCCTATCTGCCGCAGGCAGGCCGCAGCACTCACATCCGTAACCCCAGCAGTACTCAGACCCACAATCCCAGCCTTGGATCATGAATTAATCACAAACTCTAGATCCACTCTGGGGAGGTGACTACACACAAGCCATAAAACTGTGGAAGATCCCTGTCCTTGTGTCACACGTGGATGCTTTCCAGGCATTCATGGCCTTGTCTTGCTGGTCACTTTCTTGGGCATCTCCATTCTATGTTGCCTGATGTCCGGGGTCATGAAAAAGGATTTTATACAATGTCTGCCTTGTTTCTGTGGTTGTTTCAAATAGGAGGATAAATTTGGCCTTATGACTCCATCTTGGCAGGACATGACGGTCTATTTTAACACTCAAATCTCTGTTATTTAGTATTTAATTCTTTAATCCATCTGGAATTTATTTTCTGGTGTGCCCCAGGGTGCCTTTTCTCCCTCTTGCCTCTTACCGTGTAGCTGGACCCACGATTGGGCAGTACAACTTGTTAGGTGGCCCCTGTTTCTTCCTGTTGCTAATGGATTATGCACTGGGAACTGCAGAGGTGTGGACAAGAGTAGGCAGAGCTTGAGGAGTGGAGGTCGGGCCGCCCGGTATCCTCAGCACTAGGACCGCCCTGTAGCCTCTCGTTGGTGTCTCTGGCACGAGCTCATGTTTTAATAGCTGCCTGCCTGCACCCAAGTGTCAGTGGAAAGGAATTCACCTCTCGTGAAGGGGAACAAAGGTGATGTAATTTGCTCAAGAGATTAAATTGGAGCCTGGAAAATTTAAAAATTTCAAAAATTGGACCAGCCAGATAGCTCAGTGAACTAAGCACCTGATTAGGTAAGCACAGGAACCCAGATTCGATGCCTGGCACCATATGCCACACCAGCCCCAACCCCGGGCTGCTGAAATGACCACTGCTAACAAGTGTGATGGCGCACACCCGTAATCCTAGCACTGGGAAGGCCGAGAACAAGAGGGTCACTCCAAGGTTAAGCTGCATAGTGAGACCCTGTACCAAACACATTTTTTAAAAATTCAAAAATTATTTTGTAGCCCACCTGCTATATTTTGCGTTAGGTCATAAGCTGTTCGCGTGGAGCATGCAGCACTCTGGAACCCAGGAGCTGACCCTTACCTCTGGTAGGAAGCCCTCAAGTTCCTCTGTCCTTATCTGGCACTCTAGGGTTTCATTCCCAACAAGTGCTGGGAGTCTTCTGAACAGCTAGGCTGTGTTGTGCCTTGTATTCTGTTCCTTCTGTGTGGAATGCCTTTCCCTATGTTTTCTACCTTGCAATTATGTACCCGGCACAGGGCTGCCAGAAACCTTTGTCTCCTCTCCAATTCATCCAATGCTGGACACACCTACTCTAGTGCTAGTGTCCTGCTCAGTGGTCCCGAGAGACAGGGACCTCTGCAGGACACCCTTCTTGTTGTCATAAAACCTCTGTCTCCCCACTTGAAGCATGCCCAGCCTACTTTGTCCCCTGGTTGTCCCAGCCTGAGCTGGGTTCCTTTTTCATCTAGGCATCAAGAATCTGGTGCCTCCCTCCAGTGTCAGATCAGAGAAACACGGGGACAGAAATCTTGCCTTGCTCTCGGGTAGTGGCTTTTATATTTCTTTTTAACTGTGCAACGCTCTGCTTAAATAAAAAATGTGCACACCTGAGATGTAGAGCCATTCACAGAACAGCTGAAGGGTCTCTGCTTTCTGTGGAGCTCTGCTGGGAAGCCAGTGAACTTGGGGTGGGGTTTTGTTACGATGCTGTCAGCCCAGCAGAGGCTTTCAGCAGGAATCCTGTTTCTCCTTTGGGCGCTCTGGTGAGGACAGCAGTTAGGCCACTTATAACATAGGTCAGAATAGCACTGACTTCTCAAGAACAAGATAGAAGTCGATGTTCCCATGCCGGTAATTGATCATAAGTAGCCCAGGTCTGGGTGGCAGCTCCTAGGTGTTAGGGACCAAGGCTCCTTTGTTACACTGTTCTTCAGCAGCAGCAGCTTCCATCTCATGGTCTAAGATAGTTGTGCCAAGGTCAGTGAGTGCCCTCATTCTAGCCTGGGTGCAGAAGAGGGTGCGACCACTGCCCTCAAGGCTGTGGCCCAGGGATTGCACTGCTTAGCGTGTCCTGGGAGGCTGGGGAAGGTTGATCTTTAGCTGGACAGCCATGTAAGGATTTTATTATTTATTTTTTTTGTTTTTGGATGGAATCAGGGATTGAACACAGGCTCTTGCATTTGCCAAGGAAGCACTTATTCCACTGAGCCATCTCCCCGGCCCCATGTAGGGATTTTAATAGAAGAAGAGGGGGAATAAATACTCACAGACAACAGTGGCAGAGTGCTACAGGCAACAAGTTTAACATTGGAAGATGTGGTCCAAATGCCTTTACCTGGCATTGGATTAGCTCCCCATTTACTGGCCAGTGGCTCTGTGCTAGACACTGAGCTTGGCCTAGGGTTCTAGAAGAGTAACAAACATTCAGGCCTGTGCCTTTTAGTCTAAAAGGAGCAGGCAGATGAACCAACACCCAGGTTGGGTGCAGTTGGGTGGCTGGGGCTGGGGCTGCGGCCTGTGAGCGGAGGGCTGCAGTGCCCTGGGAGGTACTTTCGGAGGCACAGTGAGTGGTGCTGCAGGCTGCTCGGGGCTCCTGAAGCCTGGGGACAGTGAGCTGGCTGGGACATGTGGGATTTGACCAGGACCTGCTTTCCATGCCAGGTACCATGGGCATCATTCTGTGGACCTCATCCTGAGGGAGTGAGGCTTCGGGGGTGAGGAGCCACCAATATCTCCTCGCTGTGACCCCAGCTTGGTTCTCCAGCCCTTCCTGAGATCCCCCACCCCCTTTCCAGGACCTTGCACCATGGTTAGCTTGTGCTGCTCCTGGGCCTGGGATGCCTTTCCCCCAGGTGTGCCAGTCCAGGCGCCACTGTGCTCGCTTGGGCTGCGGCATTTCCCTCTTGAACTCATCATCTCACTTCGAAGTCTACACAGTGCTGGGGCTCTCATTTCTTCAGTGGAAAACTGGGGACCCAGAGTGATACAGGGAGAAAAACTGATCTCGGGTGGGTGGCCTCCAAATGATACAGGGAACCTCCAAATGACATAGGGAAAAAAGATCTCCCAACTTGACATGGATGAGTTCATGTTCTCTAAAACTGAAGAATGAATTTTAGGTACAAAAGGAGGTTATGAGCAGAATATATTTATTGAGGGAAAGAAAGCTCCTGTCTGAGAGAGGGACAGGAGGGGGGCCTGAGCAGGTTGTCCCCCGAGGAAGCTGTCTCTTCCAGGGACTTTTATAGTTTAAAACCATGTGGGGCTAAAGTGCAGAGAATGGGAACTTGCTTAGGTGGACAAGGGGTGGGACAAAACTATGGTCAACCAATGGGATTACAAGCACCATTGATCAGGTAAAATTAAATCCAGGACCAAATGGGGAAGGGAGTCACGTAGCAAGGGGGCATGGATGTAGAACAGGACTATCAGGTAGCATCTAGCAGTAGTCGGATAAATGATTCTTCTGGCTCCCTCAGCGTGGTGATCAATCTCGTATGCC